>JAKELH010000410.1:0-68783 GCA_021525015.1 Lactarius pseudohatsudake
CGCTCTACACGAAGGCGTACATGTCTTCGCGCGAGGTAGTGGGGCTTACCGTCTCGCGCACCTGCGGCTCGGCGTACAGGCTTTGAGTACACCTTCTCGTGTCATCCACCAGCGAGGACGAGGGGGTCCGGGTTCATGACGACTTGGACGTACGCCGCCTGGGCTGTGCTGCCGGCGGCGTCGGTGATGGGGTAGTGGACGAAGTCGTCCCCGCGGTTGTGTTTGTAGCCGTGTGGGGCTTGACGCGAGTGTCCGCCGAGGTAGCGGAGTCGCGCGACCGGGTAGGGCGCTGCGTCGTTGTCGATGGTGGTGCGGCCATTGCGATAGAGGGGGCATCCGGTGGTATCGCACGAGTACAGGGTCTCGAGGATGTTGTCAGAGTCGGTGGCGGTGATGATATACGGGTGCTCAGCTGGGTAGTAGTCCTTCAGGACTCCTTCGACTTGCTCGTACACTGCCCTTTCAGAGTCTCGGTGAACCACCGGCGTCGCCAGAGGATCCTCGTTCTCCTTATCGCTGCCGCTCGCAGCTGGGACTTCTCCCACTGACGCGCCTCGGGCTTCCAATCCCGCGTCCTCATCCACTCCTCCCATCGCTTCGTCGCCACTGTCTTCTTCACCTTTGATCCGGTACTGGACTCGTACTGGGAGAGGTCGAAGTGGGGGGCTCTCACCGCGCTGGAGAGCTGCACGAAGCCCACGCACTTCGGCTTCCGTGAAGGGCGCGGCGTTGAGGCGTTGCCCGGTGGAGTCGAGGAGCCAGTAGGTCGAAGGCTCCTCAGGGTGGTCGATGTCGACGATGGACTGGACGTTGGATAGAGCTCCGCGGACCTCTTTGTCGGTGAGGTTGCCAAGCCCGAAGGCAGAGATAGATGGGGCAGCGGAGGTAGAGGAAAGAGACATTGTTGGATGAGTGAGGAGTCCAGTGTGAAGGGATGGGGAAAACTCAGCGTTGTCACCCTCGCTTATAACTGTTCTGACTCGGTTGTCTTCGAACTCCGCTACAGCTTCATCCGCAAATATGTCATCCTTGTTGACCCACTGATTGTCCGAGTCGGAGTATCCCTTCCATTTCACGAGGTACTGGAGCTTCTTACTTCTGCCGAACCGCCGCGAGTCTAGAATTCGTTCGACTTCGTATTCCTCTTCTCCATCTACTAGGTCCGGTGGCGGGCGTGTGAAGTTTTCTCCATGCATCGACGTCTCGCGATAAGGTGTGAGTAAATCAATGTGAAATACGGGATGAATACTCCACTGCGTGGGGAGCGCCAATCTGTAATTGACGGGTGATAGTACCTGGATCACACGGAAGGGTCCATGCCGACGTGCCGCGAGCTTGGCAGTCGGCTGATTGGTTCGGAGATGTCGCCCTTCTAGCCAGACTTGGTCTCCTTCTTGATATTTCGGCGTGGCTCGGTGTTTGATCCAGAGCGTTTGGGCCTTCTTAATCAGGTCCTGGGCGTTTCTCCGTGCTTCTCGGAATTGTTGTAATCGCGTGAGTACCTGAGGGATAGGAGATGGCTTATCCATCCAATCAGCGCGCGGATCATATCCCATCATAAGTGCAAATGGGGATGTTTTGGTTGCCTCGTGTGGCCAGCTGTTGTGTGCGAATTCCGCCATTGGTAGATATCGCGCCCAGTTATCTTGCCGCTCGTTAGTCCAAAACCTTAGATACTGCTCGAGCCATTGATTGGTTCTCTCGGATTGGCCGTCCGTGCGTGGGTGATAGGCGGTAGAGATGGATCCCCAGAATGCGGCATAGCTCTCGCGTAAACTTGGATGCGAATCTGGGGTCGCGATCGCTGATGATTTTAGTTGGTAATCCGAATCTCTTGAACACGTGAGTGACGTATAGGGCTGCGGTGCCTTCTGCCGTTATTTCCTCAATGCAGGGGATGAATATGGACGCCTTGGTGCAGTCGTGGTCCGTGATAGTGAGGATGGAGTCGTGGCCCTGGGAGATAGGTAGTTTAGTGATGAAATCGAGGGCTATGACTTCGAAAGGCTTAGCATCGGGAATTGGCGTGATGGGTATCAGCGGTGCCTTCGTAGGGCGGTTGTTGACTTTGTGTCGCTGACATTCAGCACAGCCTTGAACGTATTCCGTCACGTGTTTCAACATGTGGGGCCACCAATAGTGTCGTTCGATAATGCGAGCTGTTCGTTTGATACCTGGGTGTCCGTATATGGGTGGATCGTGGTGATTCCGGATGATGGTGCGGATGTCGTCTGGTTCGCCCGTGATCACCCTGGCTCCTTGTCGATACCAGACATCGTCAATCCTCTTGAGTTTGTGAGCGTCCACCCACGGTCTGATCTTGTCTTCGTCTTGCTGGTGATTCTCCGTCGTTTGAGTGGTTGCTTGTCGAACTCGAACCTGCCGCGCGGCGAACACTCTTCCGGGGAGGACTACTACTCCTTCGTTGTCCCGATCTCCTTGGTCGTAGTCCGGCCTTCTTGACAGTGCGTCTGCTCTTCCGTTGTTCACCCCTTTTGTTACGATTTGGCTGCTTCTTTTCTCCTTCTCTCCCTGTTCCCTGTACGATACGTGATTTCCGCGGGCTTCTCATTTCTCACGCGCCGCTTCGTTTTCCTTGATTCCACTTACGCACGACTCGATTCAAGGGGTAGTTTGCGCCATCGAAAACCACCCCACATTTCCGAGTTACTTCCATGAGCGCATGACTCCGCGCATCCTTATCTCTCTATATCCAGATTCCCCTTTGTTCCACTCTCGGGCAAGGGGCTCATTATCGCGTCTTGTGTTTGGCCTGACCAAACACTCTGTACTACCATATAAGGTCTCGTATACCTAGCTTGTACGGTAGACTTGACTTCTTGTGTAATACCACATCAGTTGTCTCACGACTCCCAGTGAACTCGCCTTTGCGCTTGAGTTAAGACCCTTCGCTCGCCTTTACGCTTGAGCCTGCCTTAGCCCCGCTATTATCCTTGTGTCCCGGGAGACCAAGTGATACTTGTGCATCATCGCTCTTGGTCTTGATCGACCTACGCCCTTCCGTAACCCGTTGTGATATCCGAGCAGTACACGTCGTACCAACGCCCCTGTGGTGGCGTTACACCTTTTATATGATGGATCTCGAAATTGTATTCCATTAATTCGAGTACTTCTCGTGCGACTCGACGACTTATCTTCTGGGGTGACTTCCAGTGTGTAAGGTTGAGGTGGTCGGAGAGGATTTTGATTTTATGGGGGGAACCGGCCAGGTAGGGTCGCCAATGTCTCAGGGCCTTTACTATGGCTAGCAACTCGAGATCGTATATGTCGTAGTTGCGTTCGGCTTCGTTGAGCGTGGCCGAGTAGTATCCTATGGGGTGTCTCTTGCCGTCAGTTTTCTTTTGCAGTAGTACGGCTCCCACCGCGTATCCTGATGCATCGACTTCCAATTCAAATTGGTCGGTAAGCGTGGGGTGTGCTAGTACAGGTTCGGAGGTCACGAGGTTCTTGAGCGTTTGGAAAGCTTTCTCTTCGTCAGTTCCCCAGGACCAGTCCATGTCTTTGCGGGTGAGTCGGTTCAGTGCTCGAGCGTGTGTTGCGAAACCGCGGATGAAGAGGCGGTAAAAATTGCAGAATCCGAGGAAGGAGCGTACGTCACGTACTTTTGTGGGGCGGGGCCAGTCGCGTATGCCTGAAATTTTTACTGGGTCCATGCGTGTCACCCCCTTTTCAAGGATGACCCCCAGGTAATCCATCCGCGGTTGGTGGAATAGGCATTTCTCCGGTTTGAAGTACAGGTCGTGGTCCAACGCGACTTGAAGTATGTCGCAGACCGCGTTGATGTGAGCTTGCATGCCCGCGGTTTCATGCGTGGCGATGCCAATGTCGTCCATATAAACCCGTATGATGGTGCCCAGAAACTTGTGCTTAAGGATGATGGGTGCGCAGATTGCGTCCATCATGGCTTGAAAGGTGGCGGGTGAGTTTGTCAATCCGAAGTACATTACCAGTGGTTCGTAGAGTCCGTATTTCGTTTTGAAGGCCGCTTTCGGTTCGTCCCCTTCTTTTACGCGTATGTTGTTATAACCCCAGCGAACGTCGAGTTTGGTGTAGATATGGCCGTTGCCTAGATCGTTGATGAGTTCGGCCATAAGCGGTAGGGGGTACTGGTTGCGGATGGTGCAGGCGTTGATTCGTCGGTAATCTTGGACGGGGCGAAGTTTACCGTCTTTCTTTTTGATGAAGAAGAACGATGAGGCGTAGGGTGATTTCGATGGTCGAATGTAACCCATTTTGAGCTGTTCATCGAGCCATGTCTTGAGTTGGCCGTCTTCCTCTTGTGTCATGGGGTATACTTTACAATCGATACTGGCGGGTGTACCCGGTTTGAAGTCGATTGCGTGATCCCATGGTCTTGTTGGTGGAAACCGGTGTGAAGCTTCTTCATTGAAGATTTTGGCGAAGCGTTGATATGGTTCGGGGATCTCGGTCACCTTTCCCTCTTGTCGAGCTGCGATAGCTAACTCGGTGGCAGTTGTTCGTATTTGGCATGCTTCTTCCAAGTCCGATACTACTTCTTCGGCTTCGTCTTGGGTCATGGCAGTTGCGAGTACTGTTTGTTGTTCTGTGGGGTTGATGGACCGAAGGACTATTGGCAGAGTCTCTTCGTGGATTGTGGCGTGTTTCCAACTGATCCTCGGTTCGTAGGCGGCTAGCCAGGGATATCCGAGTACTAGATCTTCGTCGCCGATGTCGGTGACGAGGAATCTCATGATCCTGTTAATCCCTTTGGTTTCTACGTCGAGATCGATGAAGTGAGTGATCGACCCAGCTTTGTTTTCTGTGTTGTCGATGTTCCATATTTTCTTTGGGCGGTCGAGGAGTTGCAAGCCCAATCCCATGCGTTTTGCAAACGCGGGTCTTATGAAGTTGTCGGTGGCTCCCGAATCTACGAGCCCTTTTATGTCGGCCATGGAGTAACTTGTACGAATCGAGACTGGAATTTGAAGCGATCGGAAGCGAGTCATGATTACAGAGTTACAATTAATTGCCCTCACCCAGGCCGATGGGTTCAGGCGTCTCGAAAACCCTCCTGATTCCACAAATCTTGGAATATGAGGTCTTTCACTTCGTCGGTGGCTCCCCGTACTCCCTCGAGCCAGGTTTTGGCTGTGTCCTGCGGGTTTGAGGTACTTGCTACGCGGACTTTTGGCGGCTCTTGATTGTAATAGTCGGTTTCTGCGCCGCGACTTTGGCTTGGGGGTCGATACTGCTGCTTCCTGGGTCGCGTGCAGTCTCGTGAGAAGTGACCTGGGTTACTGCAATTGTAGCAGATGACTTCCCTCATGTCGCGTCTCTGTCCACCTCCCCGTCCTCTTCCCCCTCCTCCCCTTTGGTACTGACCGCCTCCCCTTCCAAGAACTTCTTCAGCGTTGGCTAGCCTTGCTCGGGAGCGGTCGGCCGAGGTATCCATAGCGTTTGGATCATATCTTGGAGGCGGGTTGCGCGGGGGATTCCACGGTGATCCATAGTTTTGGGGGAGGTTTATTCGTGGCGAGGGTGTCGATTTAGACATGTGTAGTCTCGCTCGGAGGTGGATGTATTGCTTTTGACGCTTTAGTGTGGCGTCCTTCCACTCGTTAAACGTACTCGGGGTGTCCAGTTCGTATACTTTGGTGAATAATGCGGGGGGGAGTCCCGCAGTGAATCGATCGATCGTTTGTCGATCGTTGAGGCGATAGTCAGCCTTCCGTGCTAGCTGCTCGAAGTTGGTGACGTACGTGTCAATGTCGTCTCCGATCATTTTGAGGCCTTTGGCTAAGGCGGCTTGCGCTTGCTCTTGCTCTAGGACGTTGGAGAAGCGATCCGAGAATCCCGCGGTTAGGGTATCCCAGAGGTATTCGTCGTACCTATCTCTTCCTGTTCTTACCTCGTTGTTGAGCCAGGTGAGGAATCCTAGGGTCCAGTTGCTGACTGCGGGTCCTTTCACGTATCCTAGGAACATGAGGCACCGACGGTATACGTTTCGTAGGACGGGTGCATCTCCGTTGAGTGCCCAGTAAAGGTGCCATTGGGTGAGGAAGGCCTCGTAGTCGGTTCTGTCTCCGGTGAATACGGTGGGTTTCTCGCCCATTAGTTTGTCTTCTCCGGGTTGTAATCCCGGGATTCCTCCTCCTCCGCCTCCTCCCGGCGGCCCTGGGAAACCTCCCCCAGGTGGTCCTCCCCTTGGTGGTCCCCCCCCAAAGTTTCCTCCGGGTCGTCGTGGTGGCGGGGGGCTCCCTCGTCCCGGTGGGGGGTCGGGGTGATCGGGTCCGACTGTGCGGAATATCGCGGCTTCGTCGGCGTCCATTCAGTGTCCCGTGCTGGGGTGGATAGGCAGGAGGATCGCGTTAGCTTCCTCTCGAATGCGTCGTTCCTCCTCGTTAATGAGGGTTTCTTCTTGTGTCATGGTTGCCATTGCGATCGTGGCTGGGGAGTGTACGTGGATGACTTCTGGTGCGGTTATGTGTAATAACTCAGCTGAGTGGGCTATAGCCGCCACTTCTGATTCTTCGTCGTCGTCTGCTTCTGTTTGATCGTCTTCTCCGCTTGTCTCGGATGGTGCGGGAGTGCGCGGTTCTGAGGTGCTTGGCTCTTCCTCTGGCTGTCCGTCGATGCGTCCCCACTGCTCTCTGTTGGGTAAGCCTCTTGTGTCGATGTCGCAGTTAAAGTTTCTTCCGGCTGGTCGTACTGCGTCCCACCTATTGTCTATCGGGTTCCACGTAATTTCCACCCAGCAGACGTTTTCAAAATTAAACTCAACTGGTCGGTACCGGGTAGGTCCCGCGGCGAAGTCAACGAAATAACCGGTGTCTCCTCGGTATTCTCTCCACCTTGCTGCTCCGAGGAATTGTACTGGTACGTTGCGGTCTCCTCTTCTTTCCGAGGAGTAGGTTCGGAAGTTAGTCCAGCGGTCTCGAGTCGTGAACGCCACGATGGAAGGATTCTGGTCTTAATGTAACGCCGCCACTGGCGTGAGTCCGGCTTGGACCGTAAGAAGGGTGTTCAATGACTTAGCAGATATTCGCGACTCTCGATAGTCACGTGACACAAATACACGGCTCGGGAATGCACGTGATCGTAAAGGCACTAGGGCAGACTCCACTAGGCGTATGTGAGGGTCGACTTGCTCTACCAGAGACAAGTGATCGAGATAGCTGACACTTCAGGAAGGGAACGAGAGGGAAGCGCGATGGCTATTGAAGAAGACCAGAATGGGGTCTTCTGGTCTTTGCATTGTACTACTTATACAGGTATTGAGGTCGCTTTAAAGCTCCTCCTGAATCTGAACGACTAGTAGCGTAAGTAGCTCGAACCCTACTACCGCTACTACTAGGAATGAGTCATAGTAACACCACAAACATGTGATACTACGACGGCTGACTGATGCGAGTCCATGACCAATTACTACTTACTAAGGAGGTCATCACCGTATAGTAAGCGTCCACAGCTCGGACCGTGACATGTGCCCCAGGGGTGCAGGATAGTAGCGGGATGGTTTTCATCCTGTTCCAGAGCCGTGTGAGGCGTGAATGGTTGACGCCTTCGAGTGCGACCAGGGCTTCGACTCCGAAGCAGTTGACGAGTTTTTTCCTGCAAACCCTCGCCAAGGGCATGGACAATGCAATCCAAATAGGAAGATTGATCAGGTGCCTTTACTCGAACCCTCGCAGCATATCATTCGCGCTAACGTTTTCCCCCTCCCCTCGTTTATCTCTGATTCATTTTTCTCCCTGATCCCACCCTGCCGCCTCCCCTGAGTGCCACCTCTTTGTCGCCATCGTGCCATATCCTCCATCCGGCTACATGCCGCCTGCCGCGCGCCACCCTTGCCATCCCGCCGCTGCTCGTTTTTGCCCCATGGGCTGTCTGCACACCACATCTCCCCACGCATTGCTTGCACCCTCCCACCGCCGGCTTTGCCCTGTGCGCTGCCTGCACGCCGCATCTGCTGTTGTCGGCCTTCCCTGCACGTTGCCTGCATTCCCGCCGCTGGCTTTGCCCCACGTGCTGCCCATCTGCTCCCGTCGCCGGCCTTGCTCCGCGCGTCGCCTGTACCCTCCCGCCGCTGGCTTTGCCCCGTGCGCCGCTGTCCACTCTCGCCGCCGGCTTTGTCCCGCGTGTCGCTGTACCCGCCGCCGGCTTTGCCCCGTGCGTCGCCGTACCCTCCCGCCGCTGGCTCTGCCCCGTGCGTTGCGTGTCTACTCTCATCGCCGGCTTTGCCCCGTGCGTCGCCGTACCCTCCCGCCGCCGGCTCTGCCCCGTGCGTTGCGTGTCTACACTCATCGCCGGCTCTGCCCCGTGCGTCGCTGTACCCTCCCGCCGCTGGCTCTGCCCCGTGCGCTGCGCATCTGCTCTCATCGCCGGCTTTGCCCCGTGCGCTGCGTGTCTAGTCTCATCGCCGGCTTTGCCCCGTGCGTCGCCGTACCCTCCCACCGCCGGCTTTGCACCGTGCGCTGTGCATCTGCTCCCATCGCCGGCCTTTCCCCGCGCGTCGCTGTACCCTCCCGCCGCCGGCGTTGCCCCGTGCGCTGCGCGTCTGCTCCCGTCGCCGGCGTTGCCCCGCGCGTCGCCTGCACCCTCCCACCGCCAGTTTTGCTCCGCGTGCTGCGCATTTGTTCCCGTCGCTGGCCTTGCCCCGTGCGTCGCTGTACCCTCCCGCTCCAGGCCTTGCCCCGTGCGCTGCACGTCTGCTCCCGTCGCTGGCCTTGCCCCGCGCGTCACTGTACCCTCCCACCGCCGGCTTTGCCCCGTGCGCTGCGCTTTTGCTCCTGTCGCCGGTCTTGCCCTGCGTATCACTCGCATGCGGCATGCCATATCCGCCCCTGCTGCCAGCCCCTGCAACGACCCCGGTCCCCCAGACCAACCGCCAATCGCCACATCATGGACACATTCCAGCCAGCCAACCTCATCGCTTCCTAAGTAGGGGGTGCCGAGTCTCACTCGCCGCGTCATCGATTCCTTATTGGTTGGGTGTCGCGACCTCGCCTCGGCAACAAAGACCCTCATTTTCAATCGAGAGGCGCTTCGCGCTTCCGCCCATTCTCTATGCTGTCCCACCATCATTTCGCCTGAGCCCTCTTACAGATTTCCTTTCATACCACGCACCGACTCCCTCTCGTCTTGCCTCTCCCACGGCGCCGCACAAACCCCGTCTCGTGGGAGCTAAGCAGCGACTCGCAAAGATAGCCGGTCTGAGGCAAAGTGAGGTACGAGCGATGCCTTAGAGCACCGTCTTTGAGTGAGCGAGCAGGGCGACACGTGACCCATTCCTCTCTTGCGTGTCGCCCCCATCCGTCCACTTTTCCAACCAGTCTAGAGAACCGGGATCTTTTTATTTTCCCGCCCGCCACACCCTTTTGCTATGGGATCGATGATGAGGATCGTTATATCCGCCGACACTCATCTGGTCGCTCCGGGAGGGCCCACCCACCCGTCGCGACCTCGCCTCGGCAACAAAGACCCTCATTTTCGATCGAGAGGCGCTTCGCGCTTCCGCCCATTCTCTATGCTGTCCCACCATCATTTCGCCTGAGCCCTCTTACAGATTTCCTTTCATACCACGCGCCGACTCCCTCTCGTCTTGCCTCTCCCACGGCGCCGCACAAACCCCGTCTCGTGGGAGCTAAGCAGCGACTCGCAAAGAGCATGAAATTTGATGCAAGCTGCTTCGGCATCGCCAAAGCAGCGGAGGCACTCACGCGCCACTACGCATCTGTGATGGCCCCCGACACCATATACATCTTCTGTGCGGACTGGTCGGCGCTGACAGCAACGTCCGACCCAAGATCAAGGGCAGCACACGAAGCTGCGTCCCTTTTCAATTCTTCCCTCACGTCTTTCTGTGATGCTCACGAGGACACTCTCATCATTTTAGCCTGGACCCCAGTGGACTTCACACTGGAGAGGCAGATGACAACACGCGAGCTGGCGTCGGAAGCCTGCCTACGCGATCCCCCGTCGGGGTTGAGGCGCATCCAGTCGGCGGCCAAACAGAAGGACAGCGCGCGAAAGGAGGCGGTAGAGGAATGGGCGCAGGACTGGCGGGATAAGAGGAGAGAGCGGGAAGCAGGAGGAAGACCCCGCAGTTTCGCCCACAAGCACACCATCACCCAGCCACCCAATGGTGGCGGCCACTCCCTATGGCAAGCCGCGACGCAAAGAGCGAAAGACAGCGAGGGGAACAAAACCAAGAAGTTCCGGTTCAACCGCCGGACCACATCAACGGCCATCCAGGTAGCGGTCGACCACGCCTTCACGGGCACGTACGTCGACCGCTTCCGGCCCAACGACCCCCCCGAGGCACGGGAGTGCCCCTGCGGATACCAGACCAGATCATCACTCCACATTATCCACTCCTGCACACGTTTCAACGCAGCACGGTGCCAGGCCCACATCCCTTTCATTCCCAACAACCCCACCCGCTTCTCCCGCGTTATCGGCCCGGGAAGGAAAGACGCCGAACGTTTACTGAACTTCATACAGGAGAGCCATGCGCTCACGCACCCCGAAGCTGGACCGCGGGAAGAGGCCCCCCCGGAACCCGATTGAGGAGACGAGTAAAAACCCCCCACGCGAGTCCAGTGGACTCGTACACGAAAATCTCGGCGTCTGACGCCCAGCCCTACCTCCCCGCGCGATTGCGAACTCTCGGGCCAACTGCTTAAGACGCCCCACACGTGTTTACTCTCCCCGCCCAGTTCTGGTAACAAGGGCCCCCCTATTAGGTACAAATTTTGTAAATGTAGCAGGCTACGTCCGGTCTAAGCCTCGGGCTTGCACTCCGGGATATAAACGGTTCAAAAAAAAAAAAAAAAAAAAAAAGCACTCACTGCAAGCCACCAAGTCACCTCATGTACCACCATTGCAAATCTTGCCGTTCTTTGCTCGTCTTCTCCCCGTTATCATCGTATCTCTCGTCCTAGGCCCTTTGACCTTCTGCACCCGCCTCTTTGAACTATCTATTCTTTATCTACCTGATCTCCTACAACCCGCCGCCATTTGTCTACGGAAATTTCGTGGAATACCGACCATAATGCATGATGCTAGACGGCCGTACGATATTATCACTTTTCTGACATCTTCTCCGTTTACATTCCTCTTCGACTGCGTTTAGCGTTGTCGTGTCTCCGTCTCCGTCGCTCTATCCCATATCCCTACCCTTCACCAACCAATTTGTTTGGTCTACGCCGAATATTCCTACATACGTGCTTGCGCTTAGGTACTTCTATGTCTTCGAGGTCTCTCTCTCTGCGAGAATAGATCAGCAACATGTCGCCATTCCTACTTAACATTTTTCTCGGCTGAGTCAGGTCTAAAGGTTCTCGAAGTTTCCGCCCGTCGTTCGTCGTCTTTATCGTCTCACTTGCCTTTGCTTCATTAGCGCATTACCTGTCTGAGTGCCGATACCCCCACGCTTGGTCCCTCGCTCAGACTAGTCGCTCGCACCTTCAACTTTGGCTCTCCGCCCGTCATGGTGCGCTCTCTGCTTAACCATCCTGCATCCGCTCCTGGCTAAGCCCGCATCTCTCGCACTCGAGCCCGGATCCTGCAGTCTCTTGACATCCCGCATTTCCTCGTTCCCTTTGTCTCCTTCACTCGTCCCATTCCGCGTCCTTTCCCGATCCGGCATTGCTTTACTCTCCCCCATCTCTTCGTTACCGAACTCACGCATGCGCTCCAAAGTAGACCCGTTCATCTCTTTCGCATTCACGAGGAAGTTAGGCTCATGAGCGATTCCAAATTTCGACAAGGTGATCCCCATCTGCGTAAGCACGATCTTCGCACTTCGACTGGAGCCCTCAGCGAACAAGGCGAATAAGAGTAAGAGGTCCTGCGTGAAGAGATCTGATCCTCTAGGGGACGACGGAAATCAAGGAAATTGCTTGCCCATGCGCGTGCCAGCAACATATATCAACCCTATAGACAACGACGCGTAATCACTTTAGTACCACCCATTTACAGACAACCGTGTTGTACACAACCATTCCAATACAGTTATATCCAGTCCAAAGTCATCGTCGTAGAATAACAACGCAACCCGCGTGACGTGGCGCCTATATTTTATTGAGCCCTTGCATGCATGAAAGCCGTATTCAAACAAACCTGGGATAGCCCGCGTTTATGCGCCATAATGAACGAAGTTCACCCATCTCTCCAGAGTGATCCGTCTCTTCCTCCGCAGCTTCTTCACAGCGAATTGGAGCGCCTTCGCAGATCTTTCATGATACGGTACCCCCTGTTCTCGCCTCGAATCAGAGAACAACGCCTTGTAAAAGTGTTCCGCCAGGTCCCGTCCGTCTTCGTCTACCATCGCCCATGTCGTCCCGACAACACTCCGGAACCCACAGTACTGTACTGCTGCGGCCAGGTGAAGTCCTTCATCAACGACGCTTCCTTCCGTGACCTCAGCTGTGTGGCAAGCGGAGAGGAACGCGAATTCGGCGATGGGGAGATGCGAGCGCACGATTTCGAGCAGTGTCAGGCGTTCACCGTAAAGTTCGAATCCAGCCTCGAATGGTTTGTCAGTCTCCAGTGTACCGTGACACGCGAAGTGAACAAATCGGTGATGATGGAAGCCATCGATGACCACGGCGGGTGTCGCGGCTTCTGAGATGAGACTTGTCACCTCCGTATTCAGAGCCTGGACAACTTGGATCTCGCCCCCCACGGTTGGAAGAGATGGGTCAGGCTGCGCGACAAGAAGTAAGGAAGGTCGATCCGAAGATTGCGGACCGGAATCGCGATTACGAGGTTGGATGAGGGCGGACAACGTAGGAGTGTAGGAACAGATGTAGAGATCCAAGAAATAGCGCTTCTCGCCGTCATCGGATGGGATCGGACCCATGGCATGGAGAGGAAGGGAACAGAACACGGATGTCGGGCACCACCAGATCCGGGACTGTCTTGGTACTTGAAGCTGATTGAGTCGGTCGATGACAGGCTCGCCAACGAGATCGTAGAGCTCTGCGAGAACAGAGGCAAGGGTTTCATCGTAATGACTTGAATCGAGCCCATATTTGAGTCGTGAGTTCAATAACTTGTTCTTTAATGCTCTCGCACGACCGAAGAAATCACGAGAGGTCGGGATGAGGGAGGGAGAGGTGTTATGAAGAAGGATGAGAATATCAGAGCGAAACGAGGAGTGGTTTATGATGATGACAGGACCAGACGTGGCGGCGGAACGGAGTGTATTGAATGATGGAGATGTCATGAAGCTGTCGAAGCCTGGCAAGGCTCGTATTCGCGAAGTGAGGTTGTTGCGTTCCTTCAAAAGCTCACGTTGTTTCAATAGGAGACGACCAAATGGGTCCACCGCTCTGAGGTCGTCGGCCCTGGAGTTGTCGGCTGCGTCGTCGTCGATCCTTAATTTGTGGCTAGGTGGGATGGACATGGTGAGCTCCTCAAGGTCTTTGTTGATCGCTGCAAACTCGTGCCCTAATTGTGGGTGTTCCTGTTGAAGTTGATCGATCGACGCACGAAGGTGACGCATTTCGGACCAAAGCAAGGCTCTCCCACTTTCAAGTGTCTCCACCGCTTCCTCGAGCCGATGCAGGTCGACTTGATATGAGGCATAGTCCAGCGACACTGGATCAGTGTTGAAAAACGGTTTGGCGAGTGTGGCATGTTGTTGCTGCAAAGTTGGTGCAAAAAGTAGGGCGTCTTGCATCAATGAAACAGCGCTCTCGTACGCTTTGGAGACGGAAGGATGTAGATGACCTCGCGCAATAAACGCCCATATGCATGAATATTGGAACCGAGTGGGCAGGCTTGCACGTGCGTTGTTGGCACACTGGGAGAACAGTTCCATAATTTCATCCAGGTCTTGAGTACGGTGACCTGGAAAGTATATGAGGCGGGCGAGAAAAGACGCGGAAAGGTCCTCGGATATCTCAAAGCGCAAGAAGTGTGGTGAGGGATGGTCATAAATTTGGCGGAGTGTGCTAATTGACTCGTCAAGGTACTCGATCTTGTTCGTGCGCAGGAATGCTGTGAAGAGGATCTGGCCAAAACGGTAAAATTGAGCTGACGTAACCAGATCGGTTGGAGCAGAAGCAAGTAGGGTTCGGGCCTTTTCGACAGCTTCACCGATCTCCGTTATGTCGAGATTGCGGATCTCAGAGAGAAGTTTAAGAAAGAGCTTCACTTTCTCCATTTCCGGATCGGCATTCCCAAGGTACACCGCTGGCACTGGCCGAGAATTGCCGGACGATGTTTCGGGGCCTTCTTCTATAGAACCGAAGAAACGGAAGCGTTGTGCCGCGGTGACTTCCTCAAAATAATCTTTTAAAGATGACAGGCCGGGCAATGTACGAGCGCGATATATTGCCTCCTCTGAATATTCCGGGGTCGAGTACGCTATTGATCGGATCATCGCTAGCTCTGTCATCCTCTCTTGAATTTGAATTACGAGTAAATAGTCTCCGGTGGAACTAGAAGCGATCAATTCATCAACGGCAGACACAGCCTCTTCATAGTCGTCGTTCGCGAAGGTCGTAGTGAAGCGACACATAAAAGACCGAGCGAGGGAGAAGCGAACCACGCGCACATCCGGCCTGTGCTCCCTCGCAAGTCGCAGGCATCGATAACTTGATCCAATGGTCGATCGTGCGCCCACATTGTGGTTTTGGAAAGCGTTAATAAAACTGCTATGGCAAAGTAAGTGATGCAGCGGGTGGTATCGTCATCGGAGGCCTCCAAGGTGAGGAGTTCGTGGCAGAGGACTGCCATCTCTTCGATGCACTGCATTACGTTGCGGGCTTGGTTGCGGGCTTCCAACTCCACCTGATATGCCAACGCATTCACGAGGGATACTGTGACTGTATGACGCGGCAACCCAGACACTCCGTGGGGTTGGTCTCGAAGATAGCGGAGGTATTTGGCTGCGTAAATGGCGTCTTCGGGTTGATTAGACGCCGTCGAGCGCTTGATGAGCGCTCGAGCGAGGTGGAACAAGGAAAGAGGGATCGTTCGACTTCGACCCAATTCTAGCGAAGGCAGTCGGAGGAGTATTGATTCGGTCTCATGCAAAATCGACTTGTCAATGTCCTCGCTTTGATTTGACAACTCGTATCGCTCGGATCGTATGAAGGAATCGATTTCGTAGATGGATCCTGTAAAAAGTTGGTTGAGACACAGGTGGTGCGAGACACACCCGGAAGGCTCAGGTTGAGTTGGACTTACCTAGTCCGTTGACCATGCTTGAAAGGTTAAACATTGAGATCTATTGTGAATCCGAATATGGAGTGAGGTCGCGGTGACGAGCTGAACGTTGAGCTATTGGGGGCGAAGGATGCGGGTCAGTGGTCACAAATGGGTCTTTATACGACGAGTCGACGACCAGGGCGTATTTGTAACACGCTGGAACACAGCACGGCCAGAACACCGTGATGATGTGTGTTGAACAGAAGAATGGTAAGACGTACAATGAAGCACAGCCAATACAGTCGACAAGTCAGTGACAGTGACGACTCTGACGAGTTGGGCGATTGGGGGCGAAAGATGCAAGACACAAATGGGACCCTTTACAACGACCAGGATTTATTTGTAGCATGCTGGAACACAGCAGGACTAGTAGAGTACGTGTATCAAATGGAAGAATGGTAAGACGTACAATGAAGCACAGCCAATATCCTCACTCGACTGTGGGCGTCTGTGCCAGCCCACGCTACAGTACAGCCACAAGCAGGGAACTGCTACCAAAAGCAACACTATCCCAACGAGCAGGAGGTCGACCAGAGGCAGTCGCCATTGTGCAGCCAAATATTACACGAGGATGAGGTTTCTTCATGAAAGGAGCGGGGGGGATACATTGGCAGAGGGCTTGGGGCAGTGCCGTAAGCAATCAGGCTGCATCGCAATTTGCCTCGTTCCGAGTCGCTCCTAGCCAACGTGTCTCCATCGCCGTCGGGTTATCTCCCCCAATCCAATGTCACCGCATTCTACTATCTGATTGTTATCAAGAACTCCCCACTCTTTCGAGATGAGTCTAGTTTTCCCATCAAATTTCATTGTACGTTCCCGTGAAACTAATTACATGCACGCATGTCGCCTCCTTCGCCACCTCATCGGTGTCTAGCCTCACTCATCTCCACGCAGCTCTGTCTCCGCTGACTGTGACCCCGCTCGAGCTCGGGCTCCGAATTCCACGCAATATCGACGCCCCCGCTTTCCTGATCCCTCCCCGTACTCAGTGCCTCCACTTCCCTTTCTCGGCCCACTGGCAGTCTTTGCCTACTTTCTTCACTCTCCCCCATCGCTCTTGTATCCACTCCGTCACCGAATTCACGCACACATATAACGGAAGTCCAACCTTCTCGCGCGCAATCACCATGGCAATTAGAGAGAGAGAAAAGGGTTTCGCGCTGGTTCTAGACAAGCTGTAAATAGCTTGCGGGTGGATGAACGGTGCTGACCAAGCCGGAAACTTGTTCCAGACCTTTAGACTGTCGGTAAATCACTCGGAGCATTGCCATCCAGGTATGGTAGCTGCGAGACGTTGCTGTACAGCCGATAATCATGATGCTGATCATCTCGTTCAGTACCACATCGTTTTCTCCCGAATTCCACCGGTCAATCGTACCCTCGCCCCCCTATGAAGAAGAACGCAGACAATAGCCCGGAGGCCGTTGGAGTAAGTGGACGAATTTGGGGATTGATGAAGGCCCCGCATGACTCTATGGTGCTCCTACTCTCATTAGTGATACTGTCGCATGACTACATGATGATGAGTGTGAGTCTAGGTTGCAGAAACGATTTGAGACTACTGAGGACGGCGAGAACATAAAGCCCTAGTAGAAACCATGAAGGTGACGAAAGCATTGCGATTTGCAAGCTTGGAGGGTACGCGCTTGTAATACGACTTCACGCTGAAGAGACGAGCAGATGAAGAGCGGTAGCGCTGATACTCTGTGAAAGTTCGCCTTGGATATATGCTGGTCAGTAGCTAGTAAATCGTCGTCGAAAACATCGTACACAGGAGTACACGAGCACTGGCAGCGAACACAAATGGGAAATAGTAGAAGCGTCAAGGGAAAGAAAATGAGGAAGCGGGAGTCAAAGCAAGACGAGATCACAATGGGCGAGAAAAGAAAAACATACGAGGTCAAAATGTAATTACGGGGGAATACCAAAGACGACGTACCATCTTGGAGCCGACATCGAGCATTACGGACCGCTACGGACAGGCAGTGAGCGTGAAACGTACGTGAAACCCGGATTCGAACAAACCCGAATACACATATACTCATACTTCATGCGCCGTCCAGGGCCCGCCTCTTCCCCCGCAGCTTCCTCACCGTGAGCCGGAGGGCTTTCACAGATCTACATAGAGCAACAGCACACAGGTACCCAGTGAGACGTACCACCCTCCTCCAACTTCAGCCGCCCCACGCTGTCGATCATCAGCGCGTCAGGAGTGGCAGAACGTCGGGTTATTGAGAAAGTCGCGCCAAGATAACAGTTGCGTACGATAAAGAATTCGAAGATGGGGTCGAGGAGCGCGTCATCTAATTTCGGCGGTAATACAAGGGTACTGGTAGAGCTACGGGGCGATTAGCTCCTTTGTTGGCGCAAGACCCTTTGCGAATTGTGATAAGAGTAGGGATGGGGATGGGGCGGTGGTTTTCGGGGGCGGTGGAGGCGCTGCAGGTGGACGACCGATGACTCAAATATTAGACTACGACCACGCTAAGCTCCTGCGACAGATACCTTGTAGAGGACAGCGCTGTACCCACTAGCTGCAGGGGAGAGTATTTACGACACTTCCAACTTGAGGATATGGCGGCGCTACTTTGCATAAGTCAGGGGAAGTGGGGGGTGTATCTGGTGTATCGTCGAGAGACACAAAGCGGGGCTGACAAAGCCTCCTGTGTCATCCATCGGCAGTTCGCGCGCTTCCGTCTGTCCCTCGTCAAGCACTCACCGCAAGCCACCAAGTCGCCTCATATACCCCCATTGTAAATCTCGCCGTTCTTTGCTCGCATTGTCTCCGTTATCGTCGTATCACTCGTCCCCTTTCACCTTCTCCATCAGCCTCCGACCTATCACTATTCTCCGCCGATTTGATCTCCTACAACCCGCTGCCATTTGTCTAGAAGGATTTCGTGGAATCCCGAACATGATGTAGACGGCCTTATGATTTTATCCCTTTTTTTTGACATCTCTCCGTTTACATTTGCCTTCTGCAGCTCTGCCTCTTCGACTGCGTTTAGCGTTGTCTTGTCTCCGTCTCCGTCGCTCTATTCCTTATCCCTACGCTTCGCCAACACTTTGTTTAGTCTTCGCCGAATATTCCTACATACGTGCTTGCGCTTAGGTACTTCTATATCTTAGGTCTCTGCGAGAATAGACCAGCAACATGTCGCCATTCCTGCTTTACATTTTTGATGAATTCTCTCAGCTGACTCAGGTCTAAAGATCTAAAGGTCCGCAGATGCGTTCGTCTCGAAGTTTTTTGCCTGTCGTCCGTCGTCTTTATCGTCTCACCTGCTTTTGTCTCATTAGCGCGTTACTTGACTGACTTCCGATACTCTCGCGCTTGGTCCCTCGCTCAGACTAGTCGCTCGCACCTTCAACTTTGGCTCTCCGCCCGTCATGGCGCTCTCTCTGCTTAACCATCCTGCATCCGCTCCTGGCTAAGCCCGCATCTCTCGCACTCGAGCCCGGATCCTGCAGTCTCTTGACATCCCGCATTTCCTCGTTCCCTTTGTCTCCTTCACTCGTCCCATTCCGCGTCCTTTCCCGATCCGCCATTGCTTGAGCGATTCCAAATTTCGATGAGGTTATCCACATCTGCGTAAGCGCGAGGTTCACACTTCGACTGGAGCCTAAGGCGAACAAGGCGAACAAGAGTAAGAGGCCCTGCGTGAAGAGATCTGATCCTATAGGGAATGACGGAAATCAAGGAAATCGCTTGCCCATGCGCGTGCCAGCAACATATACATATATCAACCATATAGACAACGACGCGTAATCACTTTAGTACCACCCGTTTACAGACAACCGTGTTGTACACAACCATTCCAATACAGTTACGTCCAGTCCAAAGCCATCGTTGTAGAATAACAACGCAACCCGCATGACGTGGTGCCTATAATTTATTGAGCCTTTGCATGCACGAAAGCCGTAGTAAACACTCACAGGATAGCCCGCGTTTATGCGCCATAATGAACGAAGTTCACCCATCTCTCCAGAGTGATCCATCTCTTCCTCCGCAGCTTCTTCACCGCGAACCGGAGCGCCTTCGCAGATCTTTCATGATACGGTATCCCCTGTTCTCGTCTCGAATTAGAGAACAACGCCTTGTAAAAGTGTTCCGCCAGGTCCCTTCCGTCTTCGTCTACCATCGCCCATGTCGTCCCGACAACACTCCGGAACCCACAGTACTGTACTGCAGCGGCTAGGTGGAGTCCTTCTTCAACGACGCTTCCTTCCGTGACCTCAGCTGTGTGGCAAGCGGAGAGAAACGCGAATTCGGCGGTGGGGAGACGCGACCGCACAATCTCGAGCAGTGTCAGGCGCTCACCATAAAGTTCGAATCCAGCCTCGAATGGTTTTCCAGTCTCCAGTGTACCATGACACGCGAAGTGAACAAATCGGTGACGATGGAACCCATCGATGACCGCGGCGGGTGTCGCGGCTTCTGAGATGAGACTTGTCACTTCAGTATCGAGAGACTGGACGAGTTGGATCTCGCCCCCCACGGTTGGAAGAGATGGATCAGGCTGCGCGACAAGAAGTAAGGAAGGTCGATCGGAAGATTGCGGACCGGAATCGCGATTACGAGATTGGATGAGGGCAGACAACGTGGGAGTATAGGAGCAGATGTAGAGATCCAAGAAATAGCGCTTCTCGCCGTCATCGGATGGGATCGGACCCATGGCGTGGAGAGGAAGGGAACAGAACACGGATGTCGGGCACCACCAGATCCGGGACTGTCTTGGTACTTGGAGCTGATCGAGTCGGTCGATGACGGGTTTCCCAACGAGATCGTAGAGCTCTGCGAGAACAGAGGCAAGGGTTTCATCGTAATGACTTGAATCAAGCCCATATTTGAGTCGTGAGTCCAATAACTTGCTCTTCAATGCGCTCGCACGATCGTAGAAATCATCAGAGGTCGGGATGAGGGAGGGAGAGGTGTTGTGAAGAAGGATGAGAATATCAGAGCGAAAGTCGGAATGGTTTATGATAATGACGGGACCAGACGAGGCGGCGGAACGGAGTGTGTCGAACGATGG
The DNA here is from genome assembly GCA_021525015.1 of Lactarius pseudohatsudake. NCBI lineage: Eukaryota > Fungi > Basidiomycota > Agaricomycetes > Russulales > Russulaceae > Lactarius > Lactarius pseudohatsudake. The sequence goes on from JAKELH010000410.1 coordinate 20,238, forward strand.
AGATGTCAGGAAGCTGTCGAAGCCTGGTAAGGCTCGTATTCGCGAAGTGAGGTTGTCGCGTTCCTTCAAAAGCTCACGTTGTTTCAGCAGGAGACGACCGAATGGGTCCACCCCCCTGGAGTTGTCGGCAGCGTCGTCGTCGATGTTTAATTTGTGGCTAGGTGGGATCGACTTGGTGAGCTCCTCGAGGTCTTTGTTGATCGCTACAAACTCGTGCCCTAATTGTGGGTGGTCCTGTTGAAGTTGGTTGATCGACGCACGAAGGTGACGCATTTCGGACCAAAGTAAGGCTCTCCCTCTTTCAAGCGTCTCAACCGCTTCCTCGAGCTGATGCAGGTCGACTTGATATGAGGCATAGTCTAGCGACACTGGATGATTGATGAAAAACGGGTCGGCAAGTTTGGCATGTTGTTGCTGCAAAGTTGGTGCAAAAAGTAGGGTGCCTTGCATCAATGAAACAGCGCTCTCGTACGCTTTGGGGACGGAAGGATGTAGAGTAAGTCGCGCAAGATACGCCCACAAACATGAATATCGGAACCGAGTGGGCAGGCTCACATGTGCGTCGTTGGCACACTGGGAGAACAGTTTCGCCATTTCATCCAGGTCTTGAGTACGGTGACCTGGAAATAACATGGAGCGGGAGAATAAAGACCTAGGAAGGTCATGAGATATCCTAAAGCGCAAGATGTGTGATGACGGATGTTCATAAACTTGGCGGTGTGTACTAATTGACTCGTTGAGGTACTCGATCTTGTTCGTGCGCTCGAATGCTTTAAAGAGGATTAAGCCGAAGTAGTAAAAATGGCCTGACGTAATCAGATTGGTTGGAGCAGAAGCAAGTAGGGTTCGGCCCATTTCGACAGCTTCACCGATCTCCGTTATGTTGTGATTGCAGATCTCACAGTGAAGGTCTCGAAGGAGCGTCAGCTTCTCCAACATCTGCCTGATTTCCGGAGGGGCATTCAAGGATACTAGCTGATATAACAATGGCTCGGAATTGCCAGACGATGTTTCGGGGCCTTCTATAGAACCGAAGAAACGGATGCGCCGTGCCGCGGTGATTTCCGCAAAATGTTCTTTTTCAGATGACAGGCTGGGAATTGTATAAATGCGACGTATTCCCTCCTCCAAATATTCCGGGGTCCCGTGCCCCATCGATCGCAACATCGCTAGCGATGCTTGAATTTCAGTTACGCGTTCATTGTCTCCGGCGGAACTTGAAGCGATATATTCATTCATGACAGACGTAGCCTCCTCATAATCGTTGTCCACGAAGGTCATAGCGTAGCGACAGGCAAGAGACTTAGCGAGGGAGTAGCGAGCCACGCGCACATCCGGCCTGTGCTCCCTCGCAAGTCGCAGGCATTTGATGGCTTGATTCAATGGTTGATCGGGCGCCCACTGTGTGATTTTGGATGCAACTACTCTGGCAAAGCGAGTGATGGAGCTAGTGGTATGGTCATCGGAGGGCTCCAAGGTGAGGAGTTCGTGGCAGAGGACTGCCATCTCTTCAATGCACTGCATTACGTTGCGGGCTTCCAACACCACTTGACATGCCAACACATTCACAAGGGATGCTGTGACTGCTTGACGCGACAACCCAGACACTCCGTGGGGATGGACTCGAAGGTAGCGGAGGTATTTTGCTGCGTAAATAACATCTTCGGGTTGATTAGACGCCTTCGAGCGCACGGCGAGCGCTTGAGCGAGGAGGAACAAGAGTGGAGGGATCGTTCGACCCAATTCGAGCGAACGCGGATGGAGGAGTATAAATTCGGCCCAATGAAAAATTGTCCTGTCAATGTCCTCGCTTTGATTTGACAACTTGTATCGCTGGTATCGCAATGAGGCCAGCTCAACAAGAGAAAAAATGCGGCGAGGATCAGATCGAGATGATGTAGCGAGGAGGTGCTGATACTGTGAAATGGAGGAATCGATTTCGTTGATAGATCCTGTAAAAAGTCGGTTGAGACACAGTTGGTGCGGGACGCACCCGAAAGGCTCGGGCTGAGTTGGACTTACCTAGTCCGTTGACCATGCCTAACATCTATTGAGAATTGGAATATGGAGTGAGGTTGCAGAAACGAGCTGAACGTTGAGGTATTGGGAGCGAAGGATGCAGGTCAATGGTCACAAATGGGTCGACCAGGACGTATTTGTAACACGCTGGAACACAGCACGGCTAGAACACTGTGACGTGTGTCAAATAGAATAATGGTAAGACGCAAAATGAAGCACAGCCAATACAGTCGACTCTCTGATAAGTCAGTGACGAGTTGGGCTATTGGGGGCGAAAGATGCAAGTCACAAATGGGATCCTTTACAGCGACCAGGATTTATTTGTAACATGCTGGAACACTGCTGGAACGGCCAGTAGAACACGTGTATCAAATAGAAGAATGGTAAGACGTACAATGAAGCACAGCCAATATCCTCACTCGACTGTGGGCGTCTGTCAAGGCGTCTGTCCCAGCCCACGCTACATACAGGCTGATACAGCAACAAGCAGGAAATGCTACCAAAGGCAACACCAACCCAACGAGCAGGAGGTCAACCAGAGATAGTCGCCATTGTGCGGCCAAAAATTACACAAGGAGCGGGGGAGGATTCATTGGCAGAGGGCTTGGGGCAGGGTAGTGGTGCCGTAAGCAATCAGGCGCATCGCAATTTGCCTCGTTCCGAGTCGCTCCTAGCCAACGTGTCTCCGTCGCCGTCGGGTAATCTCCTTTGAATATCTCCCCTAATCCAATGTCACCGCATTCTACTATCTGATCGTTATCAACTCCCCACTCTTTCGAGCTGTCTAGTTTTCCCTTCAATTTTTCATTGTACGTTCCCGTTCTAACCTGTGTCTCTCGGCCACGTCGTCTCTTTCGCCACCTCATCGGTGTCTAGCTCGTCTCAGTTTCGATACCCCTTACACGGCGGGCAGGAGCGGGTAAGCGGAGTCTGCTTATAGTCAACTAAGGGATCGATTAATGTCCAATATATTGGCCACTAAGTTGACTTGATTGTTATCACAAATTATATTGAGACAATAGAATAATTTGTAGACCTCTCCTTATGTGTCAGACAATTATAAATAAAAACACTCGAACAATTAGATATTAGTCGTTTGCTTAACAGAGCTCTGATTATTTCCGAATGTATCTAAACTTGATTGTTATATCAGCCGACGCGAATAATCGGGCGCATTATATAGACATACCTCACTCTATTATTTTGGTCTTAACGAGCTTTAATTAGCTCAACACAACGGAGTTTGCAAAGTTATCCACTTATATTAAATAAAATGAGATGTAAATAGCGTCTACAAATCCAGCTGCAAATTTAGAATAAGAATGGTCAACTTATACACTCGCGATAAATCGGCCGATAGTGATCTATCGGCCCGATAATGGAGATAAGGATATATCTATATCCCGGTTATATCCCAGTTATATCCCATTGCCAAGTCCTATGCTCCGCCGCTCCCACCTCCCACCGTTCTCTAAGCCCCCAGAAGGGAATGGCACGACCTTGGGCACGACTTCCCGTCCAGCATTGATGTTGGCACGCGCGTCGCCACAGCACCGGGATATATCTATATCCCGGTTATATCCCGGTTATATCCCAGTTATCCCATAGTCCTACGCTCCGCCGCCCCCACCTCCCACTCGTTCGTCTAAGTCCCTCCCCACCCCCAGAAGGGTATGGCACGACTTCCCGTCCAGGGTTAAGGTTGGCACGTGCTTCGCCACGTAAGTCGTGTCTTCGTGGGTTGGGTGCGCATCCGAATCCTACGTCTTGAAGTGGACTCGTTGGCGGGCAAGATAGATGTCGAAAGTGTGGTGGGGTGGGGTGTGCGGGTTTGAGGGTTACAGAGTGGGCGTGCGTGCGGTGTCTCCGTCGTACCCAGGGAGGACTTAACTCAAGTAGTCTATTATAACAGTCCGCAGTTGGAGATTGATATCAATGTATTATGACGGTAATAGATGAGAAAAAAACAAATGCGCAGGAGGTGTAAGCGCAATGCCCTCTCCAGAACTCGTCTTCGATCCATCTGGGTGTGGGCAAAACCACGGTAGCGGTTCAAGGAGCCCCCCGGGCGCTCGTTCTCCCGCACACGTCAACGCCGGCGCTCGTTCTCCTCGCGCGTCGATGCCTGTCTTACACCCCCGCCCTTCCAACACTAGTCTCCAAATGGTGAGCGACTCATGCCCTTTCCAACAGGCGACTTGCTTACCAGGCCAAGATCTTGATACAAATCGCTCGTTCGCTCTTTCGGTTCGCCTGGGAATGGGTTAGAAGGAGGGTCATTGGACCTTTGGAAAACCTGGTGAGTCGCCTCCTTTGCGCCATTAACCGTTGCTTACCTTCCTTAGATGAGGAGGATGGGATGGCGGGTAGAAGCGACTCTCACCGCGCGCCTCAATATCACGACTCGTTCAGGTGACGTTTTCAACCAATCGCTGCCGCTGCGACTCGCGCTACCTCACAACGTAGTGGCGGCCCCTGGAGAGGGCGCTGAGCAGGTCTGAGTGGCAGAGGGGGAATGTACATAGCACTAAAGCAACTTGAAATCGATTGCGTATCTTCGACGGGAACTCACGGTGCGTTGCGTGAACATCGCCCGAACGCTAGATGTCGGTACTTTCGCGACATTTACACCAACCTCGTCTTGTGCACTGGGGCGAGTGGGCGAAGCAATCGAACGAAACCTCCGAGCCATTGAAGTTGCACTCCACGCTCACCGCGAGCAATCCCGAGCATTAACTGTCTGCGCTTTCGCGGCGGCTACGCCGACGGCACCTTGCGCACTCAGGTGAGTGGCGAAGCCAACCGAGAGAAACCCCCGACCAATTCAAATACAGCGTTACGATTCCAACCTCACTGCGCAAACCAGGAGAGCAATAGTATGGTATTGCTTGACGTCTTTGCCACGGACACAGAGGTGCACCGAGAGTCGGCCGAGTCAGGTGCCAGGTTATATCTGGGCCGGCGGCGACATACGCACACATCGAATAGCTATAACACGACTATCGTTTGCAGGTGCTCGTATGTCGAACATGACCATATCAGGATTCGACAAAAAGGAAAATCAACTGGGAGAAGCCAAGGAAATGGTCAACAACTATTGCATTGACATATATCGCAGCGCTTACCATCAAACTGGTGCGCAGCTGGGAGTCTAGACGGTCAATTGGCTAATTGAGTCTACAGTGAGATTAACGCTACTGAAGATCCAGGGGCGCACACACCTCTAGCTTTTCCCTTGGCGGCGGTTTCCAGTTCATTATCCTTAAGCTGTTGCTCTTTCCTAGCTTTTTGTGAGCTATTTTTCAAGTAGATACGTAGATAGTCATGTACGACCCAGTTTCCTTCGTACTCGAGGAGGATAGGATATTCTTTAGAGGCCTATGTACTGCGATTGATTGCACGTCCACGTGGTCGGAGAAAAATTAATATCACACCGTTTCGCAGACAAGAGCAAGTCTATCAGGTTGTTCTGCTTGAGCAGAATAGGGCAGGGACGTTTCCAGATATTCGTCAGCCAAGCAACGTACTCTTTCCTAAGAACAATGTGAGTGTGATAGCCGTGTTACGAACAAGTAGATTATACCCTGATTTTGTAGTAAAGGCCATCTTCCCACCCGTGCTCTTGTTCGAGGACGTCTCTCAACGTGTACCCCCCACGGTCGACACGGGCGACTTCCCCCGAAGGCTTTGGTACAAGTGATGTGGGCGCAATCGGTGTAAGTGGCGACGGAGGTGGAGACCGTAAAGTCCCATCTGTGGGACCATTATCCAACTTGGCGAACACAAGCTTCATGGCATGAGTGAACGGAGAAACCAGCTCTGGGCTGAAACGACATTGCAAAGAACCAGGAGGGAAGTGAGGGAGGAAGTGGCGAGGGGACCGTACGCAAGGCATTATGTGAGTGAGTCCATAGGTCGTGGCATTTAAAGTCTCTGGAATAGGCGCTGAGTGGGCGGTTGTTGGGCGTGAGGGATATCAATTAATAACCAAGAACAAGGAGAAAGAGTAGCGAAGCAATACGGTACCGTTCGGGGGGAGGGGGGACAATAGCATTGGGCGGAACTCCGATCGTGATGGTATTGTATCTGTCAAGTGATTGTCCGCAAAACAACAAAAACAAGGCCAGGACAAACCAATAAGAGTTCTGCAACGGCGCATGTTAAGGGAGGTCGAAAAAATTATAAAGACGCTGTGATAATGCCCGGGGCAGTTAAAACCTATGTGCAAGCGGATAAGATGGCCAGCTTTGTAGTCCATCAATGGATCCCTAGGTACGAATCCGGGACGACATAGCGGCTACTGTTCGCCCTCGATGGCATGCCGCCCCTCCAGCCGATTTAGGTCAAGTGTCCCATGGTAGACTGAAGGCTGATGGGTGGAGATCGTGCTTCGAGTTTGATATCCCAGTGTCTCTGCTTCGCATCAAGACACAGCGAATTGCGTCAGGGAGACCGACGGATGAGCACAGAGCAAAGCTGGTGCACAGTACCTTCCTGCTCACCACTGCGATTCGTTGGGCGACCCACATCGAAAAGTACACAAATACTATGAAGAATTACCTCAAAACGTTGAAGGACCCCCATCCAAACGAGCGTTTCCGCCCCAACCACGTCAACGCCCTGCTCACGAACAGGGGATGGTGGATGTTCCCATTCGAAAGGGTCATAGGCGACCTGCAGTGCTCGAGCACGATCAATTAACTGGGTGAGCGATGTCCCTTTCCTGCTGTTGTCGTAACCCTTACGGAAACAAAGGACAAATGGAGAAGACAATGTTTGCAGCGTTCTGTGCCAAGTCGACCATGCACGGGCGTTTGAGTAATCTAGATGGGTGGAATGATGGCGTCGTGATTACGGGACGATCATTCAACACCAAACAAAGGGGTAGGTACATACCTGAGACGTGCACAGTATCTGAGGCGAAAGCTCCACGGATGAACCCTCTTCGAAACCAAAAAAAGCCATAGCAAAATCGAAGCCACTGGATGAGGCCATTCGAGACGCGAAGAAGAGTGAGAAGGACCTGCAACGCGAGTCAGGGTTTTTCCACTGTCTTGAGCAAGCAGACTTTCAGGACAGGGTGACAATCAACGAACATGAATTCGCCACTCACCGAACGTCGGAAAGTCATGGCGTCATTTTCTTTCACGAAGCAGGCGATGCCCCTGCCCTGGTACTGGGAATGATTCGTGCGATCTTCCTGGTGAGACAGAACAATACATCACATATATTGCTAGCGGTTCACCGCTATCTTACGCCTACGACATCTCTACCAGACCCCCTCGCACGTTACCCGGAGTTTGGTGCGAGTTTATGGTCATCAGAGACACAGAAAGAAGTGACGATCGTACCGGGAAGTCGGAAAATTTACCATGCTATCTGCTGAGACTGGGACTATAAAATCATGGTAATGAAGCCATTAAACAGAGTCAGTAATATTATCTGGATGGAAGACGAGCTCGCTGACCTTCGCTCATTTCCAGGACTTTTAATAGTCCCTAGTTCTACTTGTAAGCAATCGAATACACGAGATCTGGTCCGCGAGTGCGGTGCGGATACGCGCACGATACAGTTGAACCCCTCTTATCCCATACCCCTTCCGTGGACAGTCTGTGCTATGGGTTATGGGGGGTCATGGGTTAGTGAAATTTGAATTAAGGGCGCTTGTAAAGTTGTAAGTAATGCTTGAAGTAATGCTCAGAATAACTAGTCTGAGTTGGTACTATGGGCTCTATAAAAATCAGTTAATACTGTTCTTCATGCTCTTGGCCTCGTCTATGCGGAGTTGTCTAGAAACTGCACCCAAAATTGTCTCGAGTTGGCGTGCAAGTCGTTCCAGTTGGTAAGGTAATCACCAATGGATGTGGCCCGGAGAAAATCGCTTCGGGTTGGACAGGGCTTAACCGGGCCGTCCTCGTCCACATTGTCTCCCCCATTTTTCTCCATGTTCTCGCAGGCTTCAATTGCACCCAAAACTACTTGATAAATGTCTGTATCAGTTGCCTCTGTCATGATATGAGATTCTCCAGCTGGACTGAGCAGGGAATTGATCTCCATTCTGGAGGTCCACAACGTCAAGTCGAACTCGGTTACCAGCCTGAGTGTGCTAGTGGCCACCATTCCGAATTCCGAGTCCAAAAACATTAATATTGGTGTTTGGCACCAAACTAAATTCACTAGACTAATGTGCGACACTAACCTGATACAGATCACACTATGGGTTTTTGCTGGTGAAGGGCTATGGGGTATGGAGTATGACGGACCTATGGGTTATGGTGTGTAAATCCCCGCCCACCAACTTGGTGGACTCGCTTTTCTATGGGGTACCGGGGGTTATGGGTTATCCGCCCTATGGGATAAGAGGGGTTCAACTGTACATGCAAGAGGAAAAGCGTTTTCGGAATTTACCGGAGTAGCTAATAAACCCACCCGCTACACGGCCGTTCGTTACCAATCACGTGCCGATAAGGTAATATTGTAGGGCGATAACCCATGGCTTCCAGTCTTCCGGTCTTCCACTAATATAATGTATTTAAGTCCTGGTATTTGACGCTGGAATGTATCGTCGCCTTTCCTGTTCAAAAAATAGGCTGCAGATCGACTTCTTACTATATTTATCACTGACCTTATTCGCGTGCCCTACCCTACTTCCCGTACCACTGGGCTAGCCTTCATGACGCCATGCGGGCGAACTTTCACTGATTATGATTAGATGACTGCGTATAAAGTAGAGGCGTTTAGGGTCCGAGTTGATAGCTTAAACTGTCTCTGATCGCTAGGGAACGCAAACTATTGGCTGCATTGAACCCTTTGAGACCTAAAACGCGAGGAGAGATGTCTCTTGTCTAAGTTGTAAGTACATGGAACGTATAGTAAGGAATGTATCTAGCGAGGACCTAGAGACTAGGGAGACATTAGGCGTATCAATGTAGTCTTTCGAATAAATGGCGCAGATACTAGTCGCGATCGTGGTCCATGTCAATGTCGTTGTCCTCATCACAATCCATGCCATGCGGTACCTATGGACTGTAGTGAGGCTTCACGCCTAATATTACAGATGGGCAATAACCCACCAGGATAGGAAGAGGGACCTCTGCTTTTACGCCCCTCTGAAAACGAGAGGGACTTGCCTTGAGCCATTGAGGATCGTAGAAATTAACTGGCAGCCCTGACAATGGCATGCGGTTTTTGCTAGTTGATTTGGCTTTGGAGATGCGCTTAAACGCGTGATTGCCATGCGAGGGGCGGAGAGAAGCCGGATATGACTCGACAGAAGCCCATATTTGAGCTATAGCAGGATTCAGGAAACCCATATTAACACGCCGGACACTCTTAAAGCGCCGGTCAGGGTTCAAGTGTTCCGAATCATTGTCAGTCTCGTCGTCGCTAGTACCCAGAGTGCCAAGAGCGTCAAGTAATAGCGCGACGTTGTTCCATGCTTCTGGGTTCCTATGATGGTTTAAGGCGTGGATCTTCCTCCTTCTATAATATGTCTACTTAATGTCAGTAATTGCGATTCGTACAACGAGAGGACACACACCTCTTGCCGCCTCTGATGCATCCGGTTAATCTTATCCGACTCAGGACTCTTTGGGGGGTTCAAGCAAGTGCGTTGCGATCTGTACAGTTTGCTTTGGCACCTTTTCCTCACGTTGTCCTCCGTCATTTGGGGCCAAGTGTGTTGGACAGATTTGTACGTCCCCAGCTTGACTGCCGAGATGAACTTTGTCGTCAGTATGTCTACCACCTCTTTGTTCCATTTCCCCTTGAACGTCTGCTTCAAGCAAACGCGAGGGGCGCTGGGATCCGGTCCCAAAAGGCCATGCTCTTCGTACGCCTTGACTATTCCTTCGTCGGGGGGATCAGGAAAGTAATCTTTTTTTGCGAGGGCCCCCATGCTTTCGAGGAACTTGCGCATTGCCTCCTATATGACATCAGTTGTGACCAAAAGCGCGAGTGTAAATAACATACATCTACGAGCTTGTCCTCGTTAGGACGAGGAACCCTCTTCTTCCCTGGGGGTCCTGGGGAAAAAACTCACACTACATATCCGCCAGAACACAGGGCCACGTACTCTTGAAAGGCCGGAGATCACCTGTCTCAGACTCGTTTCCATCTGGGCTCGAGGGGTCACGAGGAGCAGGTGTACTGCGAGGCAGGTTCAGAGTCCCATTTTGCAGGGCTCTCAAGGCCGATAGGGTTGCTGCCTCAGCAGCAGCGTTAACGAGTCCGGTGTACAGGGCATTAGGAAGACCTCCTACAAGTAAAGTGAGCTTCAAGCGAGTCAAGCATTTTTCTACTGACCTGGGCCTGTGGCAGGATCCAAATACGTGCCTTCGAGGTGCCGCTCGACAGCTTCATCTTCCGTTTCGCCAGTAAATTGGAAGGGGCGGGTGGCCTCATTGGCAGCCAGAAATTCAGAGTCCTCACGATGGCTCGCCTATAACCAGTCAGCGGTGTGGAGAGGTAATGTGAGAACGGACTCCACTGAGAGACCGGCGAAGCCAGGGGATGACTGTGATTGACCATGCGGTTGGGAGGGTACGGCACATTGAGGCGTAGAAGAATTGGGATTGGCCATGTGGGGAATATCTAAGTCAACTCGGTATACCGATGCCTCTTCGCCATTTATTAAATTCGTTGACAATAAAACGCAAAACGCCAGAGAAGACAAAAGAAGCAGATGGCTTCCCAATCAAGACAAAAGGTCAGACTATGAAAACAATAAAAAGAGCATATATATGCGAGTCAGTAAGCCGTCCGGACAAAGGATGGACTTAGCTGAGGTATCAGGAGGTTGCCAACGCGGGGTACGTCTACCCAATATTAGCGCTCATGGCGACACGGCGCTGAGTGTATTAAGCAAGGAAGGGATAATTACAGGGACCCCTGTACTTATGAACAAGTTGAAAGGGTAGAGGGAGTCAAGACAGAAAGAGCGTAGGAACGTCCCGAGGCGATACAGAACACGGAACAAAATGAGACGGAAAGCAGGAATGGTCAGTTACGAGTGGCGTAGATGGTGAATGGCCCGTGTGATCGACGAATGGAGCGAGATGAAAATATGAAAGGGAGGTGTCGAGATGGGCGTGAGTTGCGGTGGACGAGAACCGCACGACCTTCGAACGACTGAAATTTCCGTAGCGCCGCATGGGCTGAGATATACAAGGCGGCAAAGTGGCAGGATTGGAAAAGTCCAGCTGCTGGTCACCTGAGTTTTCCTGGATAGAGACATATGAGTTAATGAACGACAGAAGTGGGCAACAGCCTTTGACAGACCTTCCGGTACACCTGAATTACAGCACGAATCCGTTGGGTCTTTGTTCTGCGAACGAGCCAAATGCCTGATTCGCGTTTGAGGATCGTCCCTGAAACAGACAGCAAGGCTCACTAACAGTGAGTGATGACGTCTATTGAGAAAGGAAGGCAGACATCGCTACAAGACATTTCAATCCTACAGAATTCTCATTACTTGGTACTGTACTGTACATGCTCGGTACGCACGCTGTCACGGACCGACGAAGTGAACACTTACTATACGGTGATGACTACCTTAGTAAGTAGTAATTAGTCATGGACTTGCATCAGTCAGCCATAGTATCACATGTTTGTTGTGGTGCTATGACTCATTACTAGTAGTAGTCGTATTAGGGTTCGAGCTACTTACGCTACTCGACGTCTCGGTTCAAAGGGGAGCTTGAAAGCCACCCCTCTCATGTATAAATAGTATAGCGCGAAGACCAAGAATCGCCATCTTGGTCTTCTTCAGAAGCCACTTTCCTCCTCTTCCTCGTGCGCGTTCCCCTCCCCCTCTCGCTTGTCTCCGGTTGAGCAAGTCGAAGTAAACCTAAAGCCTAGTAGACCGATCTCTAGTGCCCTTCACAGTCACGTGCTCGGATAGCCGTGTACTGCTGTTCGAGAAGATCCCATTCGCTAAGTCGTTTACGCCCTTTCGAAGTCCAAGTCGGACTGACGCCAGTGGCGGCGTTACATTAAGACCAAGATCCTTTCACCAGTGGCGTTCACAACTCGAGACCGTTGGACCAACTTCCAAACCTACTCCTCCGAGAGGCGAGGAGATCGCAACGTACCAGTACAATTCCTAGGAGCGGCCAGGTGGAGAGAATATCGAGGAGACATCGGATACTTCGTCGACTTCGCATCAGGACCCACCCGGTACCGACCAGTTGAATTCAACTTCGAAAACCTTTGCTGGGTAGAGGTCACGTGGAACCCAATCGATAATAGGTGGGACGCAGTAAGACCAGCTGGGAGAAACTACAACTGCGACATCGACTCGAGAGGACTACCAAACCGGGAACAGTGGGGACGTATCGACGGACACCCAGAAGAAGAACCTAGCACATCAGAGCCGAGGACACCCGCACCATCAGAAACAAGCGGAGAAGACGATCAAACAGAGGACGACGAAGAGGAAGAAGAACCAGAAGTTGCAGCGATAACGCAAACAGCTGAGTCACTCCATATAACGGAACCCGAAGTCATCCACATACATTCCCCTGCAACAACCCACAGAATGGCCACCGCGACAATAACCGAAGAAAACCTCATTAATGAGGAAGTAAGACGCATCAGAGAGGAAGCTAACGCAATCCTCCTCCCCATACACCCAGCCACAGGTCATCGAATGGACGCGGATGAAGCCGCCATATTCCGTGCAGTAGGACCTGATCACCCAGACCCACCACCGGGCAGGGGAAGCCCCGGACCAATACGTCCCAGAGGAGGACCTGGAGACTTTGGAGGGGGACCACCACGAAGAGGACCCCCGGGAGGAGGACCACCGGGAGGAGGAGGAGTACCTGGAGGCGGAGGTATCCAAGGGGAGGACAAGCTCACCGGTGAAAAACCCACCGTATTTGATGGAGACAGAGCTAACTACGAAGCCTTCCTCACACAATGGCACCTCTACTGGGCCCTCAACGGGGACGCGCCCGTGCTCCGCAATGTATACCGCCGATGTCTTATGTTCCTGGGATACGTCAAGGGACCCATGGTCAGCAACTGGACCCTCGGGTTCCTCACCTGGCTCAACAACGAAGTAAGAAACGGAAGGGATCGCTACGACGAATACCTTTGGGACACCCTCACCGCCGGATTCTCGGACCGATTCTCAAACGTCCTAGAACAAGAGCAAGCACAAGCGGCACTGGCCAAAGGCTTCAAGATGATCGGTGACGACATTGACACTTACGTCACCAACTTTGAACAACTGGCTCGTAAAGCTGACTACCGCCTTAACGACCGACAGACCATCGACCGCTTTACAGCGGGGCTGCCAAGCCAGCTATTCACCAAGGTGTACGAGCTCGACAACCCTACTACATTCAACGAGTGGAAAGACGCTACGCTCAAACGACAAAAACAATACATCCACTTACGTGCCCGACTACGGTTGACAGCAACAACGAGGGCCACGTCCACACCACGCCCCAACTTCACAAGGGGGTACGCCCCGCCATGGAATCCCCCTCGAAACCCCCCTCCAAGATACGACCCAAACGCTATGGACACTTCGGCAGATCGCTCCAGAGCAAGACTGGCCGGAGCAGAAGACGTCCTCAACTAGGGGATCACCCCAACAATCATTCCAACAAAACAGAAGGGGATATCAAAATCGAGTAGGAGGGCAAAAGCGCGACATGAGGGAAGTCATATGCTACAACTGCAATAACCCGGGTCACTTCTCACGAGATTGCACCAGACCAAGGAAACAAAGGCAACAATGGGGGCCATCAACAAGCCAGGGGAGAATGGCTGAGACCGACTACCACAGCCAGGAAGCCCCGACTGCCAGGGTAGCAAGTACATCAAACCCCCAAGACGCGGCAAAAAACTGGCTCGACGGAGTAAGGGGAGCACCTGACGAGGTGAAGGATATAATCTTCCAGGACCTATGGAACCAGGAGGGTTTTCAGGACGCCTAAACCCATCGGCCTGGGTGAGGGCAATTAATTGTAACTCTGTAATCATGACGCTTCCGTTCGCTTCGAATTCCAGTCTCGATTCGCACCTAGTTACTCCATGGCCGACATAAAAGGACTCGTCGATTCCGGCGCAACCGACAACTTCATTAGACCCGCGTTCGCAAAACGCATGGGGTTGGGACTGCAGCCGCTAGATCGACCAAAGAAAATATGGAACATTGACAACACTGAGAACAAAGCTGGGTCCATCACCCACTTCATTGACCTCGACGTAGAGACAAAAGGAATTCACAGGGTCATGAGATTCCTCGTAACGGACATTGGTGACGAAGACCTGGTGATGGGGTATCCGTGGCTCGCAGCCTACGAACCAACTATTAGCTGGAAACATGCCACCATCCACGAGGAGGCCCTACCCATCGTCATCCGATCTATTAACCCCGCCGAGCAACGAACCATACTTGCGGCGGTCATGACTCAACGTGAAGCAGAAGACATGGTCCACGAGCTAGAAGAAGCATGCCAGCTACGTACCACAGCAACCTGAACTTGCCATTGCAGCTAAAACCCCCGCTAAGGCAACACCAATACCAGCCCCTTACGAACGCTTCGCCAAAATATTCAGCGAAGAAGCATCACACAGATTCCCACCATCGCGATCATGGGATCACGCCATCGACTTCAAACCAGGTACACCAGCCAGCATAGACTGCAAGGTATATCCGATGTCGCAAGAAGAAGACGGGCAGCTCAAAGTATGGCTGGAGGAACAACTTAGACTGGGTACATCCGACCATCCAAGTCACCATACGCGTCATCCTTCTTCTTTATAAAAAAGAAGGATGGAAAACTACGGCCAGTCCAAGACTACCGACGAATCAACGCCGTCACCATACGCAATCAATACCCCCTACCACTTATGGCGGAACTCATCAACGACCTGGGCAACGGCCACATTTACACCAAATTGGACGTACGCTGGGGCTATAACAACATACGAGTGAAGGACGGGGACGAACACAAAGCCGCCTTCAAAACGAAATATGGCCTCTACGAACCACGGGTAATGTACTTCGGCCTCACCAACTCACCAGCAACCTTTCAAGCCATGATGGACGAGATATGCGCCCCCGTCATTGCAAAACATGAGCGCCTCGGCACTATCATACGTGTCTATATGGACGATATCGGTATCGCCACCCACGAAGGCGCAGGCATGCAGGCGCACATCAACGCGGTGTGCGACATCCTTCAAGTCGCCTTAGACCACGACCTGTATTTCAAGCCGGAGAAGTGCCTCTTCCATCAACCGCGAATGGATTACCTGGGGGTCATCCTTGAAAAGGGGGTGACTCGCATGGACCCGATAAAAATTTCAGGCATACGCGACTGGCCCCGACCCACGAAGGTACGCGACGTACGCTCCTTCCTTGGCTTCTGCAATTTTTACCGCCTCTTCATTCGCGGTTTCGCAACACACGCCCGAGCCCTGAATAGACTCACCCGGAAGGGTGCGGAATGGACATGGAACACCGAGGAAGAAACCGCATTCCAAAAGCTCAAAGACCTTGTGACGTCGGAACCAGTACTGGCACACCCCACACTCACTGACCAATTCGAACTGGAAGTAGACGCATCGGGATACGCGGTAGGAGCGGTGTTATTACAGAAGAAAGCCGACGGGAAACGACACCCCATCGGATACTACTCAGCCACCCTCAACGAAGCCGAACGCAACTACGACATCTACGACCTAGAACTTCTAGCAATCGTAAAAGCCCTGCGAAACTGGCGACCCTACCTAGGCAGGATCCCCCCACAAGATCAAAATCTTCTCCGACCATCTCAACCTCACACACTGGAAGTCACCTCAGAAGATCAACCGTCGAGTCGCAAGGGAAGTACTTGAACTGATGGAATATGACCTCGAGATTCATCACATTAAAGGAACCAACAACGGACGAGCGGACGCACTGTCCAGGAGACCCGACTACGACCAAGGGGAAAAAGACAACGAAGGAGTCACGGTACTCCCAGATAAACTCTTTATCCGGCAGACCACCACCCAAAGTGCACCAGACCATCGACAAGACGAAAGCCAAATACTGTCGATGGGCAGACCCCCACAAACTAAAGTGCATCGACGGAGTATGGTACCGACAAGGAGCACGCGTGATCACAGGAGGAACGGAAGCCATCCGCACCATAATCCGGAACCACCACGATCCACCCACGTACGGACACCCAGGCATCAAACGCACAGCCCGCATCATAGAACGACACTACTGGTGGCCACAAATGGTAGGACACGTTACGGAGTATGTCAAGGGGTGCGCGGAATGCCAACGGCACAAAGTCAACAATCGACCCACTAAAGCTCCGCTGGTACCCATCACTCCGAGACCCGAAGCTAAGCCATTCGAAACCATAGCGCTAGATTTCATCACCAAACTTCCCATTTCACAGGGACACGACTCCATTCTCACCATCACCGACCACGACTGCACCAAGGCGTCCATATTCATCCCGTGTACAGAAGAAATTACGGCTGAGGGAGTCGCCGCCCTGTACGTAACTCACGTGTTTCGGAGATTCGGATTACCCGCCAAAATTATAAGCGATCGAGATCCGAGATTCGCATCTAAATTCACAAGGGAACTCTGTCGAATCCTGGGAATCTATCAGAACATTTCCACGGCTTATCACCCAAGAACGGACGGACAATCAGAAAGGACCAATCAGTGGCTCGAACAATACCTCCGGTTCTGGACCAACGAGCGCCAAGATAACTGGGCGCACTTCCTTCCAATGGCGGAATTCGCGCACAATAGCTGGCCCCACGAAACCACACGGAAGTCCCCATTCCTACTCATGATGGGATACGACCCACGCGCTGATTGGCTCGATAAGCCGACGCCCATTCCACAAGTGTTCACACGCCTTCAACAATTCCGAGAAGCACGGAAGGACGCCCAGGAACTGATCAAAAAGGCACAACTACTGTGGATCAAACACCGAGATACGCCCAAGTACCGGGAAGGGGACCAGGTATGGTTAGAAGGAAGACACCTCCGGACCAATCAACCAACGGCCAAACTAGCGGCGCGAAGACATGGACCCTTCCGAATCATTCAAGTGTTGTCACCTGTCAACTACCGGCTGGAGCTCCCTGCCCAATGGAGCATCCACCCTGTGTTTCACACTGATCTGCTCACGCCGTACCGCTGAGACACCCATGCATGGCCAAAACTTCACACGCCCGCCACCGGATCTTGTCGGAGGCGAAGAGGAATATGAAATTGAACGGATCTTGGACTCGCGGCGCTTCGGCAGAACCAAGCGGTTACAGTATCTCGTGAAATGGAAGGGTTACTCCGACTCGGACAATCAGTGGGTCAACAAGGCTGACATATTCGCTGACGAAGCCATAGCGGAGTACGAAACGAGTCGGTCAAGAACAGTTATAAGCGACACGAACGACGCTAAGTCTTCCCCATCACCACACACTGGATTCCTCACTCATCAACAATGTCTCTTCCCACTGCCACCATTGCCTCCTCTCTCGCTACCCACGGAGTCGACAACCTCACCCATCAAGAACTCGCTACCGCCCTCGTCAACGTCGCCGCCATCAACAATGTCGACAACCCAGACGCAGCCCCCGAGTACTGGCTTTTCGACAACGAAGGCCGACGCGTCTCCACCGCCCCGTTCTCCCTCGAGGAGGTCCAGCAACTTCGAGCGGCTGTCGGAAGCCGTGACGACGCCTCGCTCAGCCCACTCCCTGTACGTGTCGAGATTCGGGTCGAAGAGAGTGAAGACGGAGCCAACTCTCCGTTGGGAGGCCTGGATGGCCAACCGCAATTGGCGATACGAGGCCGCCGAGTGGCGAGATCATCAACTCACGATAGCAGCGAACAAAGAGAATGCGGATCCTCGTCAGGCGCCGGTGGTTCACCGAGATGCTGAAGAGGCAGTGTACGCAGCCGTCGAAGGAGCTCTGAGGGAGTACTACCCAGCTGAGCAGCCATTCATCATCACCGCCACCGACTCTGACAACCCCCGCGAGACCCCATTCGCGTGCGACACCACGGGTCGCCCCCTCTATCGCGGCGACGTGCGCGTCGACAGTCGAAGACGCCCCACACCCCGCCGTCCGCCTGAGGTTCTTGGGCGGCGGCAACGGAGGTCAACCACCGCGCGGGTACAAGCACAACCGCGGAGAAGACTTCGTCCACTACCCCATCACCGACGCGCAGGGGATCACGCGTCAAGCCACATTCGTCCAGGTCATCCTGGGACCCGACCCGCAAGTACTCGCCCTCCTGGCGGACAGCGAGAAGGTGTACACCCGACCGCTGTACGCGGACCCGCAAGTGCGAGAAGCGGGCAAGCCCCACTACGCCCCCGAAGACATGTACGCCTTCGTTGGCGGACATAGCAACCAGCACCGGGTTGACCGCGCGGTCAACGAGCTCAAGGACGTGAGTCTGAAGGCTGAGCTAACCCGCTACCGCGCCTACAAGCACGAGGCCGAGCGGATGGAGCAGCGCCTTCATGCGCTGGCGCAGGCGCTCGGTGGGGTACAGGGGGAGCTTACTCGCTCCAAGTTCAGACTCGAGATGGCCAACACGTGGGACAGGATCACAGAGGTACAAGAGGGGTGGATGGGCGGCATCGGGCCTACTCGGCGACGCGGTCGTCGCAGCTGAAAAGGGGGTGATGTCACGGACCGACGAAGTGAACACTTACTATACGGTGATGACTACCTTAGTAAGTAGTAATTAGTCATGGACTTGCATCAGTCAGCCGTAGTATCACATGTTTGTTGTGGTGCTATGACTCATTACTAGTAGTAGTTGTATTAGGGTTCGAGCTACTTACGCTACTCGACGTCTCGGTTCAAAGGGGAGCTTGAAAGCCACCCCTCTCATGTATAAATAGTATAGCGCGAAGACCAAGAATCGCCATCTTGGTCTTCTTCAGAAGCCACTTTCCTCCTCTTCCTCGTGCACGTTCCCCTCCCCCTCTCGCTTGTCTCCGGTTGAGCAAGTCGAAGTAAACCTAAAGCCTAGTAGACTGATCTCTAGTGCCCTTCACAGTCACGTGCTCGGATAGCCGTGTACTGCTGTTCGAGAAGATCCCATTCGCTAAGTCGTTTACGCCCTTTCGAAGTCCAAGTTGGACTGACGCCAGTGGCGGCGTTACACACGCGTGGGGGAAGAAAAAGGAAGGCCTGCTTATGCAATTGATGGACAAGTACCCACCTACTACATGGCCGATAGAGGTCGGAGAACCGGATCGCCTCGTCGGGCCGTCGGTCAATAAGTTAACTCTGGTCCGGAAAATAATGGAAGTCACTAGTACTGTAATTACTAGGCGTCGAGCAGTGCGTCGTAGCAGTGGGCTCTTATTTGTGTTTCTGCACGACTTTTGGACTTTGTGAGGACTCTGTTTGTCCTAATTGTAATCCGCATGCTTGTCCGCATGTCGACTTTGTTCGTCCATTTGTCCCTTTGTTTGGCCATGTAAACTAAACAGTTGGTGCACGCAGTGCGTTATCTGGAGTGTGCACAACTTTGTGAAGACTCTGTTTGTCCTAGTCCTAGTTGTAATACGACTTTGTTCGTCCATTTGTCCCATCCACATTTGTCCCAAGACTTTGTTTGACGGTGTGGTCGAAAAGCCCGGAATTTATCCCGGTAATAAAAATTGATCAAAAAAAAAAAACGCCCGGAATTTCGACCTGGCATATGACCTTGTGACTCAAGCAAGGTGACGGGTAATTGACTTTACATATGTAAATCATATTTTTAGTACGTTTGCAACGTCCTCGACCATAAATAATGTTATTTCTCCAGAAGACTCAAGCTCAATGGTGCAGCACTCATGTTCCAGCTTGAGTAGTTTCCCCACTTGTCCGGTGCAACGGCGTCCGATAATGACAACCTTATTCCCTTCAGATGGTGTCCAAGGTACGAGGTTTGATGGGTCGATGGAAATTTGTGTCGGTTTCCTCCTCTGGACCACAGACACGATGACTTCGTTCGGTTCTGGTAGAATCTTCTGGTTTACCACAGGTACCGTCTTTGCCGTGAATCCATTCAAACCAGTATGTGGAGACAGCGCTGGAATGCCCCAAACATGGAATGGAATGCATTCTTCCCTTAGCACTCCCTGGATTTCTTCCGCAAAGAGCCAGTGTGTCCGGGCTTACTCGGAATAAGCACACAAAACGCTCGAATGGTGACTAATGACTCACTGAGTCCTTGAAGGGAGACCCGAGAGCATGATGTGTTCTCCTCGGGTTCTTCTGGTTCTGGTGTGATGGCACGGGGCACATCTTCTGGAGGGGGGGTACGATTCAGACGACTTAGTGATGCTACTACTGGCATTGAAATAGGTCTGTCAGAAAGGTTTGTGAGATGCAAGGAGCATTCGCGGGCAACACATTACGCACTCCACTTGAAATTCACCATACTGAAAGTGTTGCTTTGCGAGACCGTGCGACGCTATCTTTGCGTCCAACTCAACATCAACACCATTTGGATCTTCAGCCTTGACGAGGCCGTGATACCCCTTGAGGGAGCCTTTCGTGATCATTACTCGCTTCCCCTCCCAAATGCGACGGTGCTCGGACCTATGCAAAGCAGCGGCTTGGACCCCTGATACCGTTATGTCGTCTAGGTCGATATTGATCTGAACTTGTCATGAGTTCGTCGTTGACGATATGGACCTAGACTTACATGTTGCCCGCTTACTTCATCAATGACTTGGGCGATGCTGCCGTCTGGTACTTGTAATATGCGACCCCGGTGCGTCGCACCGCCTTTCCCAGGGAATTCGACATAGAGACCCGGAGTGAAACGGAAAAATCGAAGGGGAGAACTAAAGAACTGGATGCTGAGTGTCGACGTATCGATCTATGTAGTCCAGAAATCAATCAGGGGAAATGGAAGAGGATAGGAGAGGGTGGGCGCACCTCTGCGTTGGCTTCCCTGTCCAGAAAGGTTACTTTCTGTTCGACGTTGTCAATGGCGACCACCATACCAAAGGAGTCTGTCCAGCGGTTCTTGACGTTATCACCTGGGAGAAAATAGGGAATTAGGTCGCGCAAAGCGACGCGAATGATCAGTCCGGAATGCTGCTCAGGGCTTTGAGTAACCACGTCCGCAACATTATCTTGGATTCTTTTGGTGCGGCCGATAATGCCAGCGTATTCTCCGGACACCACCAGTATCCTATCGCCTACTTGAGTCGAATCCTGCACGAAGCGCTTGAGACATGGGTAGAAGGGCGGATGAGATCGGACCATCGCCGACTGCACAAACGGCGTAATGTTCTGAGGAGAATATCCCAAGACACGAAGATAGGACGATGGAATGTGCTCCATGACGAGCCCGTCCTCGTACACGCTCCCTCTAAAGACGAACTTGTTGGGACCGAGAACCTTTACTTTCCTCTGGCCATATTGCTGTGCGAGCTCTGCAATGGTCCATACCTGTGGGGCCGGCCGACCATCTCTCTTCCGCTTGCCTCCCGATTGAGGGATTCGGGGCACGAATATCACAACGACGTCCCCCTGGATTGAGATATCTGATTCGTAGAGATACCCAACATCGTTGCGATATCGACCGGCTATACAGCGCACCCATTGTCCAACCTCCATCCCAGCGGACCGTTTGTGCCGGTGGGAGAGTATTCCAACGTATTCTGTTGGCGCAATGAACTGTGGTTGCTTGTCGCGGATAATAACCAAGCCTTTCACCACATGACGAACTTCTCTGACGTCGAACGCCTCAATAAACACATATCCCGGTATAGAGGACAGAGCAAAGGCTGACGCAATGGCTGGCGGGTGGATTTCACTCGGCGCAAGACATCGACGGCAAATCTGGAATACGACATCGGTTTCTTGACCAAGCTGTCCATCAGGCATCAGTATCTGTTTACAGATAATGCAAAATACCAACCTTCACCCGGACGGACCATATACTAGGATCGGTCGAGCGCGGCACTCGAAATGGCAGGGGAATGTCTTCAAATGTTGTGTATGAGGACCGCGTATTGTTCCTAGCTGTTGCCACAATTCTCGTTGCCTCATCTTGGAGGTCCTTTATAGAAGTTCCTATGTCGGAAAGGCCAGCATGTGAGACGACATCTGCCTCATCGTTCGACATCTCCTCGTCATCGAAGAGTCCACCTATAAAATATACGTAGATTGTCATGAATGAACGACGTGTGTGACTTACTGAGAATCTCTCCCTCGTCTGTTTCCTCTTCATCCTCGGCTGCGACGATTGCTTCAACATCGAGGAACTGGTGTATCTGTAGCTAACGGGTGAATAACATAGTCCCGAGACTTGTATTTTCGAGTCAACAGACTTCGGACTCACAGTGTATTCAGTCATTTTTCAGCGTGAAGCGAAGGTGATGTAGCTGAACAACAATTCAACAATTGGATGAGCTGAGCCGAGCGCTCCGGTTTGAACCACCGCTTATCCTTCCTTTTTAGGTGGTCTCCGACGACTTGCCCAAGTCGGTTTGCTGCGCATCATATTATCAACATTCCAATATGTTATCGCGTCCATCCAAAAGTTGGAACTACAAGTCACTACCATTGAATGGCTCAGCTTCGGACATTATATACGTATGATGTACTCAAATAACCACGCATCTGGAACAGAGGTATTAGACGAGACCGTGTTGGATGGGAGGGGGATTCGCACCTTCAAGGCACCTGAGCCGGCATCAAGATGCGTCGGGCCTCTATCCTCCTCACCCATCCTTTAAAGTTGCTGTCCTGCTTGTCAGCAGGAACATGCAATCGTGCAGTTTTGGAGCCAGTCCGGTGCTCACTAAGAGCCGTGAGGTCGCTTCGCACGCCATTGAACGCGTGAATGCCTAAGGATAGCGAGCCTATTGCCTCTCTCCAGAGATTACTTGTTGCGATCGGACTCATCGGTACGGACTGCGGACTCGTGGGGTTCTGACTACCCTAGTATTAGTCAGGGACAGTCGTCTCAGTCAGCAGCGGACTCGTTATCACATGTATACAGTACGGACTTGACTCATACCTAGGACAGCCGTAGTAGGGTTCGAGCTACTATTGCTATAGGGTACCTTACATTCTGGAGGAGCTTCAAAGCTCCTCGTCAACTGTATATAAGACTGGCAGTACGAAGACCGAGCTCCCTAGCTTGGTCTTCTTGAATCACTAGTCCAATTCTCGTCTCGCCTCTTCTTGTCTGCCTTCTCCTCTCTCTCTGCTTGCTAGTGCGTCTGGCTCTTATAGAGCAGATCGCCCGACGACGCATACGCCTGGTGGACTTCACCCCAGTGCTCACACCGATCACGTTCCTACTCAGGACGTGTATCCGTATCTGCTAAGTCGTCCCTCGCATATCGAGCCACTCTGTCACCGCTCAAGTCGAGCACCGTTAGGATAGGCCTAACGTAACATTACTGATGCGGCGCAAATCGACACTTCGACCTTCTAATATGTGTAACGCACCGCGGTGTCCACCGAAAATGGTCAACAACTTGGAGTTTATTTCCTCCTTCTCCTGCCTTACAGCCGCGCCTTCAGCAGCCAACAGACCTGATATCTCCAGGGCGATGGATTCCAGGAAGCGGAGGCCATGATATACAGAATCGCCATGCATGACAAGGCGACGCGCATGGGCGGTTGTAGTATCCTCAACGAGAGCGAGTGCTTCCAAAGTGGCCTGTTTGGAACGGTGGGCCCAATTGAACGCCACAAGCCTCGATAACAAGCCCGGATGCAAGTCGGCTTGCAATTTGGCGAAGATGGCATTGTGTTCCAGCAACATCCTGAAACACTGTCAAGGGGCGTTTTGTTCGAACTGAGTTGACTTACTCGTCGATCACAGTCTTGACAAGGGCAACGTGAGATCCAGAGGAGAGTTCTGACGCCCAGGCACGTTGAAGAAAGTCCTTGAGCTTGTCTGACAGTTCATGACGTTGAGTGAGGTCACTTGCACGTACGAGCGCCAGCACAACGGAGGTGGCGTTGGTTGTCTTGCGGATCGCAAAGTCCACTGCAGGGCCATGTATGTCCTCATTGATGAGAAATGGATGCCATGACAGTGATTTATCCACACTAGGGTTGAGCGGAGATAGCAGTCCATTGCTAATCCCCGCGCAGAATACGTTCTTGAAGGGTACAGGAAGGGCACAAACAGCTAACGTGATTGAGTGTGTGTTTCGAGCGACGGTGTGAACCTGCGACGCCAGGTGCGACGTAACCCCTGCGACGCCAGATAGAATGAACTGTACTAAAACGGTGAATATGAATACATAATGGAGGAGGCGAGCGACGGCCCTCCCAACTCCCCTCGGAGCAGCCAAGGGAAACCGACAAAGACGGTAGATGATGTCGAGGATCTCTCGTGATAGGGAGAGATATGCGCAGATTCGGGATATGATGGGCAAGAGTGGGAGTGTCGTGGCTTTGTGGAGATTGATTACCGTGCCGTCCTGGTATTCTAAGAGTGTGCGAGACGAAGAGTGTGAACGCATGCCTCGTTGGTCCGACATTTGGAGACGAGACCGATTTTTGGTATACGAAGACGTAATGACTCAGCTTCTTCAACTTCTTATAGTCGAATGATGACCACTAACCTCATCTCAAAGACTGCGAACGCTGGGCGGCAAGGATAGCTGGATCATACAATTGGTCGGCGCCCGGTATATGAAATCCACCGAGCAAGGTCGAGCAGCTTCAGCAGCAGAAATTGACCGCAATGCAACAGCCAGTGAGACTTGGATAGTTATTTGTTCCTCGCGTGCGATGACCTCGTCGCTAATATGACTGCCGCCCGGTGATAATAGGCAAGAATGGAAGCGCGGGGTATACACGTCTGAGCAAACAAGATGTATCTGCAGCAGACGACGGACCTGCATGTTGGGATACCTGGTAGTAATATCTGCCACGCGCATGACAATAGCTCCTGATATCGAATCTGGTCTTTGGTCTCTTGCTGATCGCTCCGTTCCAGTTAGGCTAGATAGCAGCATTCTCGATCATCAGCCGATGACCCCGAGTGAGCGACAAAAAACCCACGTACAAGCCCTAGCTTGTTGCGTCTACGTGATGTATTCATTAAACCTAGTAGTAGAGGAAACCACCCAGCGTAGGATAACCACCGAGAACGATAACCAAGGCGAAACAGTGCCACGGAATTTTCCGGCATAGTGAAATACACGTGCACTACACGGCCGAATGCATGTGAGGTCTCCGGCCGTGTAGCCTCCAGGTTTATATGCCGCGCGCTGTCATCGGTTGCCCGCTTTTGCTTGCTCCATTCCATTTCACTTCATTATCGTTGTTTCTTGGCGCCTACACTCCACTTCGGCTGGTCGGGACTCTAGTTGTTCACTTGTTCTGCTTAGACCTCTGGGCTGTTTCGTTTGTTTTGGCGATCGAAAACTGTTGTTACTGTAATTGTTGCGTCTACCTATGTACATCCATCAAATAAATACAATAAGGGTGCAATGCTCATCGCGCTAACTAACGCAAGTCGCTAACACGTTAAAATATGTTTGTTTCGCCTGATGAGAAGTCCTATCAACCGACAATGTCTCCATCTCCAAGCTGTACTACCGCTATAGAGTTTACGCTTCAGAACACGCTTCGTTGTCACACGAAAGCTATTAATCATCTCGCCCTCAGCCCGGATAAGACTCGTCTAATAAGCATTGGTGCGTCCCCGCGTTGTGTCTCTTCCGTACTTCGCTCGGCTCACGAATGGTTAGGCGATGATTCTAGGGTAGTCGTCTGGTCTGTTGCCTCTGGTGAGAGGCTTTTCGCAGTAGAACGGCCTTTCAACGGCGCAGCTACGGCCGTATCCTGGGCGAGTCGTGACAACAGTCGCTTTGTTGTTGGGTACGCTAGTGGAGATCTCCATCTCTTCCGGAATGAAAGCGAAAAGGTAATCTAAATTACTTCGGCGGTCTGACTCGATCTTATCTTTGCTCTTAGTCGTACTGTGATAGTCTCGGTGTATCAGGCGGGAAGGGGTCCGTTGAGGGGATCGTGTACGACGAAACCCACGACCGGATCGCTTCTATCTGCGCGGATTCGGCCATGCTATGGAAAATCAAAGGGGCCGATTTAGTCCCGATTCTTTCATCGCCGTTTATATCTGGGGGATATGGCAGATGCATTCAATTCTGCGACAACGGGGCAAGCGTTGTCATGTACTATTTAGATAATCACGAGTGGTAAGTGTGCGGCTTCATCCGTTTTCCTCTTGGCTCAAGTATTACAGCGTATGTTATTCGATAAACCCTTGGGAGAAGAGGTGGTCGAAAAAGCTGAACACTCGGATGTACGAGTCTCGACACCTCTCTTTCAACTTTGTTCTTAGCTACAAACAGCGGCTATGCGGCTCCAAACCATGATGGCAAGCTATTGCTTGTATCTAATCTCAAAGGCGGCATCGACGAATATCAGTTTCCGAGCATGGAAAGGGTTCAGACGTTCACTTTCCCCACAGAGATCAACTGTATTCTTCAAACCAAGTCACTACCACAAGGGAACCTCATTGTCATAGGTGGTGATGATGGCTTCGCCCGGGTGTTCAACCGGATCAGTGGCCAGCTGGTCAGCGAGATCCACCATGGAGGTAAGCACCCACCTTATCTACCTTTTGGACATATCGTTGACGTGTCGCAGTTCATGGCCAGCTCGTACAGGTCGTCGAGGTAAGCCACACGGCCACGAAACAGATTGATCGGTTACCTTTAAATGCAGGCTTTTGTCGACCCTGGCGATCGGTGCATAGTAGTTACAGCGACCTCGGGCAAAGCCCCATACGAGTTGAAAATATGGCATTATCAACCTCAGAAGGTGCGTTTGGCGCTTATCACTGGACATGTTCTGAAGCCTATCTTAAGGCCCAGGTCCCCTCAATGGAATTATCGGCGGCACCTCCTGTAAAGTACTCGTCCTCAACATGGTGTGACCGAATCGCTATCGCGTTTATTGCCTTTTTATTCTTGTTGTTACTCATTACGATTGTGATTGCTGTAGTATTCTTGATTGGAGCGCTTGACATCTCAATGTTACAGTACCCAGCTAGGGTGGAATAGACTTGGAATCGATATTCGTCGCTTTACTATGCTATGCTGTAAGACCAATCCCTATGTTACCATCTCGTTGCTTATTGACTCACGTGCTCGCTTTCCGTCGCGTTGCGTCGCAAATGAACATCGTCGGAATACCCCTTGCCACCCGTTCACCACGTTGGCGCGACTCCCTCACTTAGTCGGAGGGGGGCAACTGAATGTGCAAGGATATACAGAGACGGATCGGCTCACGGTGTCAAGTCGGAGCAACAGTAATTCGACCCTTCCAGACAGTACATACAAAATGCCTACCAACTCGGCTTCGAATACCATGTGCTCGCTCACTCGGCCCAGGTGGTAATATGTTACATTACAGGTCTTCATGCGACATGGCTCGCTATCTACTGTAATGTTAACGATTGACGCCCATGGCAGGGCCTATCCCCGAAATCCCCAGAATTCAAGGGTGCAGATAAGGAGGTGATACGAGTCGCCGAGTGACTCTTTTTGAGACCATTTTCATCCCAGTTTGCAGGCCATAGACCCAGACCGGTTGCAGCGTGAACAATCGCCGAGTGACTCATGCCGGACGCTACGTTACTTTTTTTTTTTTTTTTGATTCCATTTATATAGGCCCTATCTGCATATGCTAAGTTACTTTAAATGTTGAGGACGCCAGAGCGCCGCAAGGTTTGTGGAATGCGGCAGCGGCAGAACCCGATCGCTAGGCGGGAACTACAAATAGCTAGGTGAATCCCGTGTTGCATTTTTTATCCTCTTTATCCACCAACATGAACTCTTCCGTGGCCCGCGCCCGAACCTGCGCTCGGATGTCGTCTGGTACTCGAGCGCCTCGCTCAACCCCGTCCCTGCAGCCCGACGACGTGAACGACACGGACATGGAATGGAGATACGACCAGGAGACGACCCTCATCCTCCACGACGCCGACGACTGCCTATACTGTGATCAATGGGGAAGACATTACTTCGTGCATGTCAGGCGCACCTGCAGATCACTTGAGGAGGCACGTGAGGCGCGCCTCGAAGATATGAATGGGCGAGGGGAATTGCGCCGAGAGCTCTCCGCGTTACGCAACAACGTCCAGGTACTCCAAGGAGTACTGACTCGAGACCTCGCGGCGCTGCACAGCGAAATCCAGCAACTCAAGGATGTCATCGATTCCTTGGTCGCTTCTCAGCGCGAAGACGCTCACCCAACTCGCCGGCGCAAGCTCGTTCCCCCCCCTCCCACTCGCGCATCTACCCCATCCGTTGAGGCCATTTGCCTGGCCCTTCGTCCAACATGCACGACGACACTTAATCTTGTTTTTTTCTTTCTGTTTTTAGGTTTTGAATCCGTATCGTGCGGCCTGCGGTGTAAGGCCAGCTTTCGGGCTGAGCCCGACACCGTTCATTTTCATATCTTCGATCACATCTGCCTCGGACTGTCTGTTCCCTCCCGTAGCACCTGTTCATTTTCATATCTTCGATTACATCGGCTGTCTGTTCCCTCCCGTAGCACGGCGTCATGATACAAAATACACCTCCTCTTCCTGCTATGATATCCTAAGTCCTCCCCACTCCATCAGAAATGGAGTGGCTTGGTTTCCGTCGAGCGTTGAAAGGCGTCGCCGTAGCGTGCCCGGTTCCCGTGGCACCCGTTGGAGCGGGGACAAGCTCATAGCTGCGCCCTTGGCCGTGCCTGCCACATGCAGTGACCGCATGACTGCTCGTGTACCTGTATTGTTCTTTAGACTAGCACTGCCGCACGGCGTTCACAGATTACATATATTTTGGGCCTGATTTTGGGGCTGCACCATTGTAAGGGCCCGCCATCAAATGATCGGCCCCACATTGCCTGATGTACAATAACTTACTGTAGTCTAGTCTCAACGTCAACGTAAATCTTTTTTGCCGATCTGCTAGGCGATTACTAATAAGAAGTTTTACATACTTGCACAATACGACAGCAACAAACCCCGTCTGCGGCAACGCAGACAAACTTTCGATCGAGCATCGGTCCGGTTCTCTGGCTCTACTAAGCGGCCGTGTACTAGCAGGTGGATAGACTCCTTGTGAATCGCATGGGGAATTCTCTTTTCTTTCCCCATGTTCTTCATTTCCCATACATGTACCGTCCTCTGCGAACAGGTAGTAAAATTTTAGAGTGAAAACATTTTCTCTTTTGTGGCTCCTTTGGGCAATCAAAGTGTGTGTGGGTCTGATCTTGCGACGCGACACAATTGTGGAGAAACTCGTTCACTGGCTTGTCTGCCCCCATGGATAACGTGCCCTTGGAGGACCAGGCGGAATTCCTGGCGACACGATGGATGAGTGTCAAACAATTTGAGGAAGCCGGTGAGAGTTGGTTCATATATTTTCAGGGACGATTCTGAACTGCGCGCAACCAGGAATTATTTGTCGCAAGGGCCCGTTCTCAAAAGAGGAGACGCAAAAAATTCACGACACGATTCAGATGTACCAGAAGGTGTGTAGGATGTCAAGACTGGTAACTTTTCTGCCCGCCTATCTCTGTCCAGGAAAACAACTTAGATGACGAGCGATTGGATGATTTGATACACTCTTCTGAGCCTGCCAAGGGATTTTGGAGCCGCATCGGTCAGCGTTTATTTGGTTTGTCTTGCATACTCATACTGATATGTGGCCTCAGCCCGTGCCTGTGCCCCAGAGGGGGGTAAAGTCGGTCTTTTATCATGTTCGGCGTGCACGCGACTATCTCGGAAAGGCTGGGAAGTGGAGTGCGGCAGAGGATGAACAACTGCGAATGTAGGTACATCCTTGATGTATGCTATTGTCTGACCCTCCAACCCAGAGCTGTCCAGAAACACGGAAAGGATTGGGTCGCCGTCGCGGACTTAGTGCAGCGTTCAGCCGCCGATTGTAGCGACCGGTTCCGTCAGCATGTACAATATAAGGGAACTAAACGAAAAGGTGAGTCTCAAAGATAGCATCGCTGACTTTTCTCCTTATGCATCCGACGCTGCGCATGTTCAAAAGGGGCCTGGTCATCGGAGGAGGAGGGCCAACTCTTACATGCAATTGAGGGACTGGCTCGGGATGGTAAATCGGACATGTCAGCTCGAGGATTCTGGGTTTTCGTGTCAAAGGCAATGGGCGCAACACGGACACCAAAGCAATGTCAAAGTAAATGGTGTGTTCTTCGCTCCTTTATAACATCATCATGTCCATGCGATCCCACAGGTCTGACACGCTCGGGGGGAAAGCGTGGAAAGAAGATGATACCTACGTTCTCTTATGCAAGTACGTGTCGTGTGCTGTTGATTTTGTGTTGACTGACCACCAAGTGCATAGGATCGCATCTCTCGATATCGACGACGAAAATGACATTGACTGGAGGTCTCTCAGTGATCCCGCGTGGAACATGTGGAGTGACCGTCTCCTTCGGCAAAAATGGAGACAGCTGAAAGCCTCCTGCAATACCGATAATATCATGTGTCATCGTGGTGGGTACACAGCTATCCTGTCCAGTTTTTCCACCTCACATCCTTGAGAGATGTCGTACATCACCTTGTGACCCAAGTCTCTGCAAGAAGACAAGCGCCCACGCCGTAGTAGGCAAATCCACACGTCCATCACCTTCACCGTCGTCTACCTTTTCCAACGCTTGAAGAAATGCGAGTTATAGTCATGAACCCGGGTAGGCGTCCGAGGGTGCGTATACCGACTTCCGCGTAGAGTGCTTCGCTTCTCATCTAATCATCCTTTAGATCTGTTTCCTGCCTTGTATCTAAATTTTATTATACTATAAATACAATTTGCGACTCAGGACTGCCATGAAGGAAAGCGCGATGGTTCCTGATCTCTGAGTGGTGGAGGTGCCTGACCGACTACTCGCAAGTATCCCTCTTTCGCTTTCAACAATTTAATAGCACCCCTCTCCAGGACAGGATGCTTGCCAACCCACGGTCGTGAGTAGCGGGCATCCAGAACCTTTGGGAGGCAATGAGCGCTAAGACCAAATATCGGAACGACATCGACTCGACTTGCCTGACACGCTGTGAGGTTCAATGTCCGAGACAAGCTCACAAGATTCAGCCCACCGTCTGGCGTCAAGGCGCATTGGATCTCGTGTGTGTGATCTACATCCTTCCGTTCCGCATAGATCCTTACATTGATAAATCCTCTGGTCTTTTTCTTCTTCCTTTTCCTTGCTTTGTCCCCACCGAAAGGGTAGGGTCGTTTGCTCGGAATTGCAGTCGTCGATGGCTGGGAAGCCGGTTCCGGTACAGGAGCTGCATTTGCAGCAGGAATATGCGCTGGATGGCCCGTCAATGCCGGTACCGTATCAATTCGAGGACTTTTCGGTATGGCAGGAGTAGTGCCGTGCGAGATGTCGGGTGTGTCCACAGCCATAGCGCTTGGTTCCTCACTGCCTCGCTGGCGTTTTCGGTTTCTGTCTTCTGCGTCGTCGATGGTCCGTTTCTTATTCTGTCGGATCACGTAGGTGCGATTGGATGTTTAGTCCTATACACCCAAGGAGATACTTACGATTGGCAAGAAGTACGGAAGTCTAATTTTCAATCCCGTTTGTTCTGTATTTTTGTGACTCCCTTGACTCTGCTAGCTCGGGCTGTCAATATTAGTGGTGAGCGATGATGAGTGTCGTCTCACATGGCTCAGTAGTGCTTTGATATACGGTTTCTTCAGCGGTCTTGAGCTTCCCCCATCAACTTCAATGCCGTTCTTGGCACATAATTCGCGCAGGACAGCGATGTTGTACCGTAGAAGGGTCCTCTCATCTTGACGGCACTGCCGAAGGGCCTGCTCGGCGTGATCTATCGTGTACATCGAAGAATTTTATCCTAAGGTTGTACCTTCTCTCCTATAAAGTATTCTATTCACTAATAATACGGGACGATATTTCGTCGCTAGGGTATTCGCGTAGCGGACGCCCATGTCTATCCCACAATTGACATCACGGCGATTGTTGGCAATAACAATAATCTAGCCTAGCCGACAATCATAATTGCGATGAGTTATTCATATACTTGCTGCATTTTTCAATCTCTCATTACAGCTAACAATAGCATCCTACATTCCTGAAACTATTTAGCTGTAAGGTCAACGTGACATCGCCAACCGCCTCTGAATCATCTTGTGCGACCTTCGCAGCAAAGCCATGGTGCAGAACACTTTATTGCTTAGCCGGATATCCAAACCTCTTCCGTGCAAGCGGCCTGGAGGTGCGTTGTCACCCCTTCGCTCATACAAGCGCCACCGGGTATGTCTCGGTTTTTCGTGAGATATAGTCCCGCTCACATGCTGAGCAGTTGGGGCCTCTACCAAATGGGAACTACAGGGAACAACACTTACACTCGCAGAGCAGTGGCGACCACTGGAAGCCCACCAAGCGACATCAAACGCAACTGGTACGTCTGTGTTCACCGGTGCCATTCAGCGATCCAATATTTCACAGCATAGGGGGATGCTGGACATCCCAGCTGAAATGTTCCTTGCTATTTCGGCCCACATGGACCATCGTGATCTCCGGGCATTTGCACTTACTTCACGATTATTGTGCGACCTGCTGTTACCAGAGTACCTGCACGGGCGTGGTCTAAAGCTGAAGGGCACCAATACGGGGGGACGAGTGCAGATCTGTATGATCTAAGCGGATACGCATCTCTCGGACTCTGGTCAATTGTCCCTACATTTCGCCCTCCCAAAACGATGTACTGTTCGATTCCGTACGACGCACAGGAAGCACGGAGCGCGATTGGATTCCTCACGAGCTTCCTTCTCGATCCCTCGAATTCAGCTAATCTTCAGAGTTTCCACTTAAGCCTCTGGGGCGTCGATCCGCTCCCGATGATGTCTGAGCTTATCAAAATCCAAGGCTTATTTTGTGTCCTACCGCTCACACGGCTTTGTATCTCAGGCTACGGTTCGGCGGCTTTTCTTCCTCCCTCCATTACTTTGCGGAGCGGAATGTCATGTGGTTCCCGCACGCTCACGTCTCTTCACATCTCTTCCGATCTCGCCTTCGCTCCCGGTTTAGTGCGAACCACGATGGGGATTCTCATGCAGTCCCCTATCAAGAATCTGACAATATACATGGTATCGTTGAACACTTCCCAATGGTCAACTTTCCTTGGACAGCTCAGCATGACGCTCCTCGAGGATATCGACGTGGAAGGGGATATCCCACGGCCGGCACTTATCCGCTTTTTGATGAAGCACAGGGGCCTCAAGGTTGTCCGTATCAGAGGCAACGCGCCGTCAGATCGTACCCAACCTAGTCGGTCACAAAGTCGGTGTTTTCTTCCCAACCTTCGCACCCTTCATGCACCTTTGGCCATCTGCGGCGACATTATCAGGCGAGCAAGTGACCCATCAAGCCTTTATGAATTGCATGTCGAAGTGGACCAGCTTCACCCCCATGAACCCCTCTTCCTTCATCTCGTGGAGGCCTTGCGACGCTTCCAGAAACTCGACCAACTTGGGCTTCGATTCGTGCCAAGTTCATCATCTGCCATACCACAAGCAAGTCCGGAAGTCGATAGTTGGGATGGACACCCAGCCCGCGAGCTCAGGCAGGTCCGTACCCTGACCTTCCGGAGCCAGGGTCTGTTATCACTTGGAGACATTGTGCGTCGTCCCCTTTCCCGTCCCCCTCCCCTACCCTATCTCATTGACAAGACAGGACATGGTGTGTGCCTACATACGATCATTCCCAACGCTACAAGTAGTCCATGCGGCGGAAGAAGGGACAGCAGTCCGGACGGAACTCCTTGAATCTCTACGCAAAGCAAGTCCCACCCTCCGAGTTGTCACCATCTCTTCAGGTTCTTTCTTGAAGTGGACAGCAGATGCGATGGGTTGACTGTCTGGCTGTACCAGCGGGTGCGAGAGCTGGCCTCGCGTGCACAACCGTTCTAATTTCGCGATTAAAACAGTCTATCGCTCTCGATTAGTAGTCATACTCACGTGGATACGATACTTACATTTCGTATCACTTCGTAGCTTACATACTAGGTAATGTGCACTATACTACGTCCTACCTATTGCCCATGACGCGAGCAATTCATATTTCCTGAGTCTTTTCCATTGGTCCTTTCTGTCTGTCTAGTCCTTATAATTTATATTCCGACCCTGTGTACGTTTAAAGTCGTTCTTTCAGCACGGTACTCAAGGCAAGTGTTGAGTTCCCAGCGCGCGCGAGGCCGATGTGGCTCGCGTGGGCGAACATACTCGCATATTCGATTGATTAATTCGTTTGTTCCGTCTCGTGAGTTAATTACTTTCTCGTCTCGATCTCGGACTATCATACTATACCTGTGCCCATATGAATATGGGTACGAGCGGCTCTCCGCGTTCTCTCGACTCGTACTTATACCCGCGTAGTTTACCGTGTAAACCTCAGTCGTCGCTTGCACGTGATTCCTGAGGTAAGAAGTATCTTTATAATTAACAGTACGCTTACAGTACCTAGACAGTCTTATTCGTGTGTCTAGTCTCTGTCCCGTGCCTTTTGCACCCCGTTCGCCTTCGCGCGTGGGCCACGTCCCCCGTAGCGGACTCCGTAACCTGCTAGAGGTTATGGGCCCTGCCGAGCGTCACTAAATCCAGCTTGTCTCGTCTATTGCTACCTCTGCTGTTACTATGTCCGCTACGCCTGCTCAACCGCCCGCTGCTGGAGTTTCTGCTACTCTGATCGTCATCCACTTCCGCACCTCCGCCACCTCCTGCCCCTACTCTTACCATTGAACAGTTGCCCGCCAACATCCCACGCCTTGAGCCTGACGGATCGAACTGGGCGATCTTCGCTGTGCGCTTCCGTGAAGTGATGCAGGCGAGTCGCCGGTGGGGCTTCTTTGATGGAAAGGCCAAGCGTCCTGTTCCCGTGGATGTAAACAACCTCACGGCTAGGGCATAACATGGGTAACCCATGGGTGACAAGACCTCTACCCGCACCCACACCCACCAGAAACCCGTACCCGGGTTCATGGGTATGGGTTCCGGCAGACGCGGGTATGGGTTCCGGCGGGTTGCACGGGTAGCGGAACCCGTGCGGGTTGGCACTGCGGGTTGGCACGTGACCAGTGCCATTCAAGCGGCCCCCAACATCCTTGCACAAAGCCATATCCATTACATTGGTGAGCCTATAATACATGTGTACTACTTGAACACTGTCCTAGTCACTAGTAGTATCTAGCTCAGCCCATCAACATCAGGCAGCTTTGCGCAGGGTTTGGCGGGGGTGAAGTATCGCAAGGTGTCGCGCACGCCTCAGCGGGACATGAGCTGTTGTAGGCGCGTCCGTGGCGATCGTATGCACGTTACTACTGAATGGCTAAAGCTGCGTGCATGTGCAGCGGGGTAGGGAGCAAGAACGGGGTCGGTCGGGTGCAGGTGGTCGGAAACAGTTGCGCATGCTTGCGCACAACACGAAACTCCATATGTATGGCCGCCATGGTCGTAGGCGTGTCGGTGTCGAAGGGCTAGGGCCGCGCGCAAGTGCGGCGATGTCGGGAGAGGGAACAGAGTCGGCTGGTCGCAGGTGGTCGGAAATGGTCGTGCACGCCTCTGCGCGACGCGAAACTTCGCACAGGTCTCCGCCTTGGTCGGAAATGTATCGTGTTCAATTCGTTAAGGCCGCACGTGAATGCGACATACTGGGGAATGTGAAGAACGAGCCACACTGAGCTCAAAGTCCGAAATATGAAGGGAGAAGTATACTGTGATATGTCTTTGACAGGCCCAGGTTACAGAGAAGAGGAGCAAGATTCAAGTGATGGACTTGAGGTTGCAGTGTGACTTTGAGATAGGGCACGATTCGAGCGATGGCAATGAACATCAATGGAGTTGCAGTGCCAGTGGCGTTGATGTCCAAGATAGGCAAGTGTAGGCACGTGCTCAATTTGTTCTGTAGGCGGTAGTTACCTGGCCCGGCCGCCCGGGCTCATCTGAGTCTTCCGAGTCATTGCCATCGCCCTCAGGCTCTTTAGGGTCCTCAAGTCCTGGGGCTGGATCGTCATCCAGTGGCTCAAAACTGTCACCCCCTCAAGCTCAGGCTGCACTCAACATTGGTGATTTGATTGGTGAGTTATTGCCTCATCCTCAGATTTCGAACTTTGAGTTCACCCCTTGCATTCCCCAGTACGCTGCACTTGCGTGCGGCCTTAGCCACTCAAACCCGACGCCTTCCCGACTATGGTGGCCATCTCTGTGAGGTTTCGAGCTGTGCTGAGGCTTGCACAACCGTTTCCGACCACATACAAGCCACCGACTTTATGTTCATTCCCGACCACGCCGCACCCGCACGCGGCCTTATTCGTTCGACGCTAACACGTCCACTATCGCCACTGACCCATATACGGAAGCCCATGTTCCGCGGAGGCCTGCGTGACACTTTGCGACG
Organism: Lactarius pseudohatsudake; assembly: GCA_021525015.1. Lineage (NCBI taxonomy): Eukaryota > Fungi > Basidiomycota > Agaricomycetes > Russulales > Russulaceae > Lactarius > Lactarius pseudohatsudake. Next base: position 56,700 of record JAKELH010000410.1, read on the forward strand.
CTTCACACCCCCAAAACCCTGCGTGTGTCTTAGACGGAGTTGGGGCTCAGGCTACTGTATTTGTAGTCATGGATCTCTCATAGAATAGGAGTAAATTACAATGTACTAGTAGTAGTAACTTTAATACCAGTAGTTCTTAGCAAAACCCGCCAAACCCGCTGTGTGGGTACGGGTCTGGCACGGGTACCTCATGGCTGACCCAGACCCGTACCCGGCATAGCGGGTACCCGCATACCCGCGCGGGTTTTGAAACCCATGTTATGCACTACTCACGGCAGATGAGACGGAGGCCATGGTGAAGTAGGATCACGACGATCTCGCCGCGCGCTACCTACTTTCGCAGTGACTTCCCTACTCCACAGCAGTGCGTATGGGCTACATCCCGACTGCGGAGCTACGCTGGCTCCGCGTCCACGACGAGTTCGCCGCGAAGAGCGTTTACGCGCAGAACGACCTCGAGACCCAGTTCTTCGAGATGCGTTGCGCGAAGGGCGGCGACGTCCGTGCTTTCCTCACCGGCCTGCGCTGCAAGCGCGAGGAGCTCTCGGCCGCAGGAGTCCTTATTACCTCACGGGACTACCAGCGGACGGTGCTTAGGGGGATTCCCGAGGAGCTCGCGCGTTTCGTGTCGAGCATCCTCTCCTCCGCTCGCCTCGTCCACGGCTTCACTACTATCATCGACATGGAATCTCTTATCAACCACATTTGCAAGGAGACCGACCGGTTGAAGAACCGTCGGGCCAAGTTGCAGTCCACTACGCCCGGGGCCAAGACTCAGGCCGCCGGGACAATGCCCTTGCAGCTACGGGGGAGGGCAAGACGAAACACTCAAGGCAAGCGCCAGAGGCACGGATACGAGCGTCAAGACAGTTCGAGTGCACTAAGTGACGCGAAGCAATCGGCCGTGTGGCTTGAGGGTACTTTGCCGCGGCCAGCCGTGTCTAAAATTTTCGTACTACTCGTAGAGATGGCACATGTATTGTAGCTCCCGTACCTAGTATGCAAACTCGACAATAAACATTTTCTCTAGCCTCAACAACACATCCCAAGTACATCAAATTTTACATAGTTGTAGACCAGTATATATGCAATGAAATGACGATTTTATTTTATTTTGTTTCTAAATTGAATGGAGGTGCAGCAGACCTCCAAGTTTTCCCGTACCTCCGAGTCTGCAAATATTTGTAACGCGATGTTTTGACCTCACCACAGACATGTATTCCCATTGATCCTCATTTTTTTTGTATGATCCTATAATTACATACCCTAGTATACATACAGATTACCGGGAAATGTGTGGATAGAGAATGTGAATGTTACGTACCTTCTACGACCTGTCCGATGACGCCAAACTCGAGCCTGTACGCGAGGTGAATGAAGGGGTGGATCAGTCCCGCCAGAAAACGATTCAGCTAATCTTTTTGAGAAAGGATATCAGGAAGTGGTGATCAAGTGTCGTGTAAAAATTTGCAAACAATAGGGAATTTGCATAGGTACGGGGTGTGGTAATGAAGGGAAAGGATAAGGCAAATTCCCCTATGCGATTCACGAGTCTATCCGCCTGTTACGCTGATTAGAGCCGGAGAAGACCTATGTTCGGCTGTCGGGGTACTTATTACGTCTCTTATGCGGCAATCGTGGATGGGGTCTGTTTGCCATCATGCACGCTGCACTGTACGCGATCTCCCTTGAAATTTCTTGCCGTTCTGAATGAACTTTTTTCTCCAGCATGTTTTTCTGACCACAAATAACTTAAGCCACTCAAAACGGAATCAAGTTTATGATGGCAGCACAATTATTGAGATGGATATTAGTGCAAGAGTACGCAAATTGGTAATCGCTAATCGCCTAGTGGAGCGACAGATTTAGTCTATCATTTGATGGCGCCTTACAATGGTGCAGCCCCAAAATCAGGCCCAAAATATATGTAATCTGTGAACGCCGTGCGGCAGTGCTAGTCTAAAGAACAATACAGGTACACGAGCAGTCATGCGGTCACTGCATGTGGCAGGCACGGCCAAGGACGCAGCTATGAGCTTGTCCCCTCCAACGGCACGCTACGGCGACGCCTTTCAACGCTCGACGGAAACCAAACCACTCCATTTCTGATGGAGTGGGGAGGACTTAGGATATCATAGCAGGAAGAGGAGGTGTATTTTGTATCATGACGCCGTGCTACGGGAGGGAACAGACAGCCGATGTAATCGAAGATATGAAAATGAACAGGTGCTACGGGAGGGAACAGACAGTCCGAGGCAGATGTGAGCGAAGATATGAAAATGAACGGTGTCGGGCTCAGCCCGAAAGCTGGCCTTACACCGCAGGCCGCACGATACGGATTCAAAACCTAAAAACAGAAAGAAAAAAACAAGATTAAGTGTCGCGGCGCATGTTGGACGAAGGGCCAGGCGAAATGGCCTCAACGGATGGGGTAGATGCGCGAGTGGGAGGGGGGTGAACGAGCTTGCGCCGGCGAGTTGGGTGAGCGTCTTCGCGCTGAGAAGCGACCAAGGAGGCGACGGCACCTTGGAGCTGTTGGATTTCGCTGTGCAGCGCCGCGAGATCTTGAGTCAATGTTCCTTGGAGCAGCTGGACGTTGTTGCGTAGCGCGGAGAGGTCTTGGCGCCATTCCTCTCGCCCGTGCAGATCCTCGAGGCGCGCCTCACGGGCCTCCTGGAGTGTTCTGCAGCTGCCTCTCACATGCGCGAAGTAGTGTCTCCCCCATTGACTACAAAATGTGCAGTCGTCGGCGTCGTGGAGAATGAGGGTCGTGCACTTGTCGTAACTCCACTCCATGTCCATATCGTTCAGGTCGTCATCGTTCGCGTCGCCGTCGCTCACGTCGTCATCGCTCACGTCGTCGTGCTGCGGGGATGGGAATGAGCGAGGCTGTCGACCAGCAGACGTCATCCGAGCGGAAGTTTGTGGCTGTCGACCAGCAGACGTCATCCGAGCGGAAGTTTTTGGGAGGCGGGCCACCGAAGAGTTCATGTGGTTAACAAAAAGAATGAGGCAAACAACACGGGATTCACCTGACTATTTGTAGTCCCCGTTTAGCGATCGGGTTCTGCCGCATTCCACAAGCCCTCGCGGCGCTCTGGCGTCCTCAACATTTAGAGTAACTTAGCATCATACGGCCTATATAAATAGAATAAAATAAAAAAGGTAACGTAGCGTCCGACGTGAGTCACTTGGCGACTGTTCACGCTGCAACCGGTCTGGGTCTATGGCCTGCAAACTGGGATGAAAATGGTTTCAAAAAGAGTCACTCGGCGGCTCGTATCACCTCCTTATCTGCACCCTTGAATTCCGGGGATTTCGGAGATAGGCCTTGCCATGGGCGTCAATCGTTAGCATCACAGTAGACAGCGAGCCATGTCGCAATTGGTCAGATGAAGACCTGTGATGTAAAAATACCAACTCGGCTTCGAATACCGTGTGCTCGTCACTCGGTCCAGGTGGTAATGTGGTACCTTGTATGTACCGTCTGGAAGGGTCGAATTACTGTTGCTCCGACTTGACACCGTGAGCCGATCCGTCTCTGTATATCCTTGCACATTCAGTTGCCCCCCTCCGACTAAGTGAGGGAGTCGCGCCAACGTGGTGAACGGGTGGCGAGGGGTATTCCGACGATGTTCATTTGCGACTGCAACGCGACGGAAAGCGAGCACGTGAGTCAATAAGCAACGAGATGGTAACATAGGGATTGGTCTTACAGCATAGCATAGTAAAGCGACGAATATCGATTCCAAGTCTATTCAACCCTAGCTGGGTACTGTAACATTGAGATGTCAAGCGCTCCAATCAAGAATACTACAGCAATCACAATCGTAATGAGTAACAACAAGAATAAAAAGGCAATAAACGCGATAGCGATTCGGTCACACCACGTTGAGGACGAGTACTTTACAGGAGGTGCCGCCGATAATTCCATTGAGGGGACCTGGGCCTTAAGATAGGCTTCAGAACATGTCCAGTGATAAGCGCCAAACGCACCTTCTGAGGTTGATAATGCCATATTTTCAACTCGTATGGGGCTTTGCCCGAGGTCGCTGTAACTACTATGCACCGATCGCCAGGGGTCGACAAAAGCCTGCATTTAAAGGTAACCGATCAATCTGTTTCGTGGCCGTGTGGCTTACCTCGACGACCTGTACGAGCTGGCCATGAACTGCGACACGTCAACGATATGTCCAAAAGGTAGATAAGGTGGGTGCTTACCTCCATGGTGGATCTCGCTGACCAGCTGGCCACTGATCCGGTTGAACACCCGGGCGAAGCCATCATCACCACCTATGACAATGAGGTTCCCTTGTGGTAGTGACTTGGTTTGAAGAATACAGTTGATCTCTGTGGGGAAAGTGAACGTCTGAACCCTTTCCATGCTCGGAAACTGATATTCGTCGATGCCGCCTTTGAGATTAGATACAAGCAATAGCTTGCCATCATGGTTTGGAGCCGCATAGCCGCTGTTTGTAGCTAAGAACAAAGTTGAAAGAGAGGTGTCGAGACTCGTACATCCGAGTGTTCAGCTTTTTCGACCACCTCTTCTCCCAAGGGTCTATCGAATAACATACGCTGTAATACTTGAGCCAAGAGGAAAACGGATGAAGCCGCACACTTACCACTCGTGATTATCTAAATAGTACATGACAACGCTTGCCCCGTTGTCGCAGAATTGAATGCATCTGCCATATCCCCCGGATATAAACGGCGATGAAAGAATCGGGACTAAATCGGCCCCTTTGATTTTCCATAGCATGGCCGAATCCGCGCAGATAGAAGCGATCCGGTCGTGGGTTTCGTCGTACACGATCCCCTCAACGGACCCCTTCCCGCCTGATACACCGAGACTATCACAGTACGACTAAGAGCAAAGATAAGATCGAGTCAGACCGCCGAAGTAATTTAGATTACCTTTTCGCTTTCATTCCGGAAGAGATGGAGATCTCCACTAGCGTACCCAACAACAAAGCGACTGTTGTCACGACTCGCCCAGGATACGGCCGTAGCTGCGCCGTTGAAAGGCCGTTCTACTGCGAAAAGCCTCTCACCAGAGGCAACAGACCAGACGACTACCCTAGAATCATCGCCTAACCATTCGTGAGCCGAGCGAAGTACGGAAGAGACACAACGCGGGGACGCACCAATGCTTATTAGACGAGTCTTATCCGGGCTGAGGGCGAGATGATTAATAGCTTTCGTGTGACAACGAAGCGTGTTCTGAAGCGTAAACTCTATAGCGGTAGTACAGCTTGGAGATGGAGACATTGTCGGTTGATAGGACTTCTCATCAGGCGAAACAAACGTATTTTAACGTGTTAGCGACTTGCGTTAGTTAGCGCGATGAGCATTGCACCCTTATTGTATTTATTTGATGGATGTACATAGGTAGACGCAACAATTACAGTAACAACAGTTTTCGATCGCCAAAACAAACGAAACAGCCCAGAGGTCTAAGCAGAACAAGTGAACAACTAGAGTCCCGACCAGCCGAAGTGGAGTGTAGGCGCCAAGAAACAACGATAATGAAGTGAAATGGAACGGAGCAAGCAAAAGCGGGCAACCGATGACAGCGCGCGGCATATAAACCCGGAGGCTACACGGCCGGAGACCTCACATGCATTCGGCCGTGTAGTGCACGTGTATTTCACTATGCCGGAAAATTCCGTGGCACTGTTTCGCCTTGGTTATCGTTCTCGGTGGTTATCCTACGCTGGGTGGTTTCCTCTACTACTAGGTTTAATGAATACATCACGTAGACGCAACAAGCTAGGGCTTGTACGTGGGTTTTTTGTCGCTCACTCGGGGTCATCGGCTGATGATCGAGAATGCTGCTATCTAGCCTAACTGGAACGGAGCGATCAGCAAGAGACCAAAGACCAGATTCGATATCAGGAGCTATTGTCATGCGCGTGGCAGATATTACTACCAGGTATCCCAACATGCAGGTCCGTCGTCTGCTGCAGATACATCTTGTTTGCTCAGACGTGTATACCCCGCGCTTCCATTCTTGCCTATTATCACCGGGCGGCAGTCATATTAGCGACGAGGTCATCGCACGCGAGGAACAAATAACTATCCAAGTCTCACTGGCTGTTGCATTGCGGTCAATTTCTGCTGCTGAAGCTGCTCGACCTTGCTCGGTGGATTTCATATACCGGGCGCCGACCAATTGTATGATCCAGCTATCCTTGCCGCCCAGCGTTCGCAGTCTTTGAGATGAGGTTAGTGGTCATCATTCGACTATAAGAAGTTGAAGAAGCTGAGTCATTACGTCTTCGTATACCAAAAATCGGTCTCGTCTCCAAATGTCGGACCAACGAGGCATGCGTTCACACTCTTCGTCTCGCACACTCTTAGAATACCAGGACGGCACGGTAATCAATCTCCACAAAGCCACGACACTCCCACTCTTGCCCATCATATCCCGAATCTGCGCATATCTCTCCCTATCACGAGAGATCCTCGACATCATCTACCGTCTTTGTCGGTTTCCCTTGGCTGCTCCGAGGGGAGTTGGGAGGGCCGTCGCTCGCCTCCTCCATTATGTATTCATATTCACCGTTTTAGTACAGTTCATTCTATCTGGCGTCGCAGGGGTTACGTCGCACCTGGCGTCGCAGGTTCACACCGTCGCTCGAAACACACACTCAATCACGTTAGCTGTTTGTGCCCTTCCTGTACCCTTCAAGAACGTATTCTGCGCGGGGATTAGCAATGGACTGCTATCTCCGCTCAACCCTAGTGTGGATAAATCACTGTCATGGCATCCATTTCTCATCAATGAGGACATACATGGCCCTGCAGTGGACTTTGCGATCCGCAAGACAACCAACGCCACCTCCGCGAATAGGGTCAGTGATAATTTGATGAATATAGTGAGAAGTCGATCCGCAGCTTGACGATATGATATTTTGAGAACAGGAAAGGCGACGATACATTCCAATGTCAAATAACAAGACTTAAATACATGAGTGAGTGGAAGACCAGCGCCATGGGTTATCGCCCTATCCCACTCAGAAACTCTCACTGGCGGTGAAGTGTCAAGTGTGTCAATGCAATCTATCTATCTTCTATATAATAATGACGCATCGCTTTGTCACGGAGTTGTCGGGCTTCGAACCTTTCTTCCCGCTCGCTTGCTGCCTCGATTCCCGTGTAAAAATCTTTCTTTTAAATGCTCTATGTGTGCTTTCGTACTCTTTCTCGCAGCATTTTCTTTTTGGGTACGCGTGGTCTTACACGAAGCAACAGTGTGCTTTGGCGGGCATCAATTCAGCCACTTCGGAGCAGGCCATTGAAGCGGTTTCTCAAACGATCACATGCCCTCACATGACCGTACCATTGCTGGCTTCATTGTATCATCTGTTCTGTTGGATGACCGTTTCATTCTACGTGTTAACTGGCTGTTTGACCGTCGTACACATACGCCCTCGGTGTTAACGTTTGCTCTGCCCGGTTCGGTGACGGTGGTTCTTCGTCTCACGGTGTTCGCCGTCCCGTGGGATTATATCCTCTCTTGCGTATCACAGATTCTGCACTATCCTCTCTTGCGTTTGGCACATACTACACTCCATTCCCCTCTGCGGTAGAATGCAACCTTTGTTTTGTACTTCCGACACCTGTGGTCACGTGCATGGCTCTGCTCCTGTGTCCCCTGAGTGTGTGGTCCTCGAGCTCCTTTTCCTGCGTGTCCGCTACTTTCGCATGCCGTCTGCCAGGTCGATTGGACAACAAAGAAGACGGCGGCGTGAGGGTTTGCAAAAGGTTCGTCTTCTTTTGATCCTCTTTCATCTTTGTGTGATCGCGAGCAAGCTGGGACATTATTCCCGCTCAAATCCAACGCGTCCGTCTTCGGTCGAGCTGGACGTAAGTGTGCCTGCAAATGTGGAGGTGTGCCCCTATACTGCACTCCTTTTGTGCGTCAACGTCCTGTTTCTTCGAACTCATCGCTTCTCCCAGTCTGTTGTGCGTGCCCCGATGGATGTGTGTGAGTTTGCCCCTGAGGAAAACGTCAGCGGGTTTGAACCGTCAGTGCAAGATGGACCCGAGGAGCATTCGACAAACGCCGTCGAAGAGCCATCTTCAGCCGGTTTTGCGTCGCAGATGGGTCAGGAGCGAGTGTGTCGGGGCTGATGAATGCCGAGGGTGTCCGGTTTGATGAGGTTCGTCCTACGTTCATGTTCTTGCCGTTCTCCAACTGAAGCTCGCTACCCGAGAGGGCGACCGTGTCTATCCACCCAGAGCATGGACCAGTGGCAGGTAACAGCGATGAAGTAAAGCTGTTTCTTGACGCTCGCTATGTCAGTGCATCGGAAGCGTACGCACGCATAATGGATTGGTCGACTCACCGTGTACGATTCTCTGATTTTTTTGGCTCTGCATTAAACTAAAGGTGAACATAGGAGTTCCCTCCGTTTGACCCGCTGCAAGTTCACTTGGAGAACGAACAAAGGATCGTGTTCCGCGCTGACGGCAGTAGTTCGGCTGGAGGATTGCAAGGCAGCCCACCAGACACCCAACTCACCGCGTTTTTCAAAGCGAACCGGATTTACCCTTACGCTCGCCAGCTTTACTACGCTGACTTCCTGACCACGTTTACTTGGGATTCCGAGAACTGTCGCCAAAAACTTGCAATGCTTTGATGACTTGCGGACTTACAATAGAGTGCTGTATCCCTCCATCCGTGAAGCTTGCTTGGCGCGTGGGCTACTCGACGACGATGGACACTGGCGGCATTGTCTGGATGACGCAAAAAATCTGCAGACCGGGTCAGTTCTCCGAACTATGTTTCTAATAATCATCCGCGATTGCATGCCGGCGAAACCCATGGATCTATGGTCACGCTACAAACAGTTCCTCTGTCTGTGACGATTTGCAGCGTCGGTTGACGCGTAGAGGGTTGCCAAACGCGTCGGAAGAACTCATATATGACTACAGGCGCAGCTTTTTTCGGGACGAACGATTCTGATTCCTAAGGTGAAACTGATTTCCGCTGATCCCGACATCCCATTCCTGTTGCAACGTCTTCAGTTCCCCATCTCTCTGTCGTTTGACATGACCATCATTAAGGCTTAAGGGCAAACGTTCAACAACATCGCTGTCGACTTGCGCCATCCCATTTTTGGACATGGACAACTTTATGTCGCGTTGTCCAGAGCGATCATTGATCAAGTGCATTCTCGGTGATAGCAACCGGTCCAACAAAACGAAGATCGTTGTGTTCCGGGAAGTGGTCTTCTGAGAGTTCGTTCAACGGATGTGTGTATAATCCCTCCTTCGCGTTGTGGACCACATCACCACAAAGCGAGGGGTTACTGTCACCCCTTGAATAGTACCAAGCTTTCTCCGTTCCGTTCCCTCAGGCTGCTATGTGATAAATAGAGACAAGTTCGCCAGGCGGATACACGTCTCTTGCTCTCCAAACATGTCATCTGCACGCTTGGGTTCCTGCACTGTCTCCTGCCGTGCCTTCCTTGAACATCCACACGTCGTCCATGGGAAAGCACGCACAGTTATCTTCAAGTTCTACGTTCTCATCTTCGGAACCAACGCTGTCAATAAATCTTGCTTAGTTCCTTGCAGCCTGCGCTTTTTCAAGACAGACGACGGACTTGATGCCTCTCCGGGCATATACGACATTGTCGCAACCGACTCAGCCGCCGATCGCCTCTAGGCTGAATCGACGACCAATGCAATGACGACAAGACAGGGAGAGCAATGTACGCTGCCTGTGCGCGCTACATTCCTCTTGCCGATACAGCATTCTCATACGTGCCCCTATGCGTGTGTAAAACTGCGCACGACGTCGTCTCTCGCTCCTCAACAAATCACAATGCCTGTAACCACGCGTCCTCTTGGGGGAACTGCCTATATCTCCTGCTTGGCTCAACTCGAAAACCCCACGATCGTTGATGAAGATTGGGGCGACGTTGTCTTCGACGCTGTCATCTCTTCGTCCGTCGCAATCGACGAATCCGACCGGATCGTTGGCAGCCTTCGCTATGTACCGAAACACGCAGACGAAACTTTAACAGCAGGCCTATACGACATAGACGCGAAGGTACGTCGAACTGGTCTGCTCTGGGTCGCCCACTGAAAAACTGCAGGTGGTTACGTTTCGACGGAACACTCATGAGCGTAGCCCCGTCCGCGCAGACGAAGACTTTGCGTTCATGGGTGACCTCCTGGAGGTGCGACTCCGCTTCCCTTTTTTTTTTGTTGCTGTCCCCATCCTGAATAAATCACTGCCAGCTGCGTCCCATATCGAACAAGGCGGATAACACCGTATGCACCGGTGACCACCCTGCGAGGCTGTTCGCTTCCGGAAGGGTTTCCAAACTCGATCGCGACATCAATGCGTTCACGCTTACTGTGTATAGATTGCATTGTCGGCGGCCCTTGTGTCTCGGCGGTGATATGAATCATCCTTGGCTGAATTATGGCAGATCGTGAATGGCTCCTCGCCGCTTGCCCACCTCAAGGTACGTGGGGTGCTTGGAATCAACCCGCTTGCGAACAACCCTTCCAATCGTCTTCCTCCCCTCAACTCCTTCGTTTCTCTCACAGGCGACATCGTCACCTTGGAGGATGGCCTAATCATGGTGGCTCTTGACGACGTATCCTATGTGCCCTGTCCCCGTCACATCTGCAATGGGACGACATGCCCTTCTCGCGCTACCGGCATCCCGACCAACTTCGACGAGATTGATTGATCGGTTGGAGAAAACTGTGTAGGATACAGTCCCCGTCTTTACCTGTGTAGTCACGGTCATGTTTGAGTGGTGAATCGGACCGAGCATCGTGCTCTCCTTATGTGTGAGAGATTTGTTGTGTTCCACTGAGCCGTGCGTGTGGATTGTGACAAGCAAGATGCCTCGGTGATTGTCTCAGTCGCACCATGTTGTACCCGCTGCGTACATGCTAACACCCGGAGCGTATCATTGCGAACCTACGGTCCGCGAAACTGAGGCGACAGTGTGGTGACAATTAGAATCTGTAAGCTTTCATGAATGACGGCCCCTTGGGGCCGTCGTGAATTGCTAGTAATTGCAATTACCCTATCGGCACGTGATTGGCGACGAACGGCCGTGTAGTGGGTGGGTTTATTGGCTACTCGGTAAACTCCGAGAACGCTTTTCCTCTTGCATGTCTCGTGCGTCTGCACCGCACTTGTGGACCAGATCTCGTACATGTTTATTCAAAATTGCTTACAAGTAGATTACCCATACGCGGCCGTGTAAATCTCAGCCTTTAACTAGGGACTATTAAAAGTCCTGGGAAATGAGCGAAGGTCAGCGAGCTCATCTTCCATTCAGATAATATTACTGACTCTGTTCAACGGCTTCATTACCATGATTTTATAGTCCCAGTCTCGGTAGATGGCATGGTAAATTTTCCGACTTCCCGGCACGATCGTCACTTCCTTCTGCGTCTCTGATGACCATAAACTTGCACCAAATTCCGGTAACGTGTGAAGGGATTTGGTAGAGATATCGTAGGCGCGAGATAGCGGTGAACCGCTAGCAATATATGTGATGTACTGTCCTGTCTCACCAGGAAGATCGCGCGGATTACTCCCGGTACCAAGGCAGAGACATCGCCTACTTCGTGAAAGAAAATGACGCCATGACTTTCCGACGTGAGGTGAGTGGCGAATTCGTGTTCGTTGATGGTCACCCTGTCCTGAAAGTCTGCTTGCTCTGGACAGTGAAAAAACCCTAACTCGCGTTGCAGGTCCTTCTCACTCTTCTTCATCGCGTCTCGAATGGCCTCATCCAGTGGCCTTGATTTTGCTATGGCTTTTTTTGGTTTTGAAGAGGGTTATCTGTGGAGTCTTCGTCTCAGATACTGGGCGCGTCTCAGGTATGTACCTACCCCTTTGTCCGGTGTTGAATGATCGTTCCGTAATCGCGACGCTATCCTTCCACCCATCTAGACTACTCAAACGCTGAATGACCGCGTGCATGGTTGACTTGACGCAGAACGCGGCAAACATTGTCTTCTCCATTTGTCCTGTTGTTTCCGTAAGGGTTATGACAACAGCAGGAAAGGGACATCGCTCACCCAGTATTGTTCGTG
>JAKELH010000411.1:0-68627 GCA_021525015.1 Lactarius pseudohatsudake
GACAGTCGTCTCAGTCAGCCTCGGTTATCACATGTATCGGACTTGCCTCATACCTAGGATAGTCGTAGTAGGGTTCGAGCTACTATTGCTATAGGGTACCTTACATTCTGGAGGAGCTTCAAAGCTCCTCGTCAACTGTATATAAGACTGGCAGCACGAAGACCGAGCTCCTTAGCTTGGTCTTCTTGAATCATCAGTCCTACTCTCGTCTCATCCCTCCTCGTCTGCTTCCTTCTCTCCCTCTGTCTGCTAGTGCGTCTGGCTCTTGTAGAGCTAAGGTGTGACACGGGTACGGGTAACACCGTGGGTATTTGGTCACGGGTATGGACGGGTACGGGTACGGGTATGGGATTATCATACCCGTGCAATACCGTACCCGTATGACACGGGTATGGGTAACACCGTGGAATTATCATACCCGCACAATACCGTACCCGTGGCTGGGTTTTTTGTGTTTACTCAGTGATCAAGAATGTGTTTATTTTATTACTTCTGTTGGATCAATCTCACGGCGAAGTCTAATTGAGGTTGCTTGCTATTGTATTCATCCCAACTCAGCCCGTGAGAATTTGTTCTTTCACCCAATCTATCCAACCATCCCACTTGGAGGTCCGAGCGCACGCATTTCCAGACTACAGCCCCCATGAGTCTATACAGTCTCGTTGAGGCGAACGGAAAAAAAACATTCATCGAGATCTGGCTCGGTCATTTGAACGTGAGAACATACATATTCATATACTTTCTTCACCCAACCAATGCCTCCCCGTCCGACAAAGTCAGCAACATCAACATGTTCATCATTCAAATCTACATCACCCTCAGCAAAACATCGTGAAAAGGGCACCAAGCGCGTCAAGAAAGGCACCGGCGCAGTTGCTCGACGTCTCAAGCGGGCCAAACGCACACTCTCTAGTGTTTCGTCTCCGTTTGGTAGTGAAGAGGAGGACAACTCAACTACTGAAGATCAAGCCAGTGTCAAGACCAACCAGGAGGTTATCAGGGTTGGGTCAGACGACGACGAGCTGGACGACCTTGAAAAGGACCTTGGTAGGATCAGCTTTTTATTCTTCCGTCACAATCTCATTCCTTTCGTTCGTAGCAGCAGCCAAGGAAACCTGGAGGTCCTCGGTATATTCCTTCTTCAAACCTGATGTGAAGGTTGAGATGCACAAGGGGCGCGTTTCTCACTTCTTTACCTGTTCGGCGAAGAAGTGCAAGACTGAAGCACAAGGTGTCCGGCGCTATCAAGACAAAGGTGACAAGTCCTCAACTGCCAACCTCCGGCACCATGCCGTTCGCTGCTTCGGTGCAGATGTTGTCAATGCCGCTGTAAAGGGGGACGATTCAGTGAGCCGGAGTGGGAGTATCTTTGGTGCTTTTGCCCATCAAGGACAACGCCCGGTTACATACTCCCATCGTGTGCACTCAAGCTCTGAGTTCCGGTATGTTCACAACTGTTTGATGTGCCTTCTTCAACTTATGTGCATCAGTGCCCACATCGCGAAGTGGGTAGCGGAGAGTAATCGTCCAGCAAACATCGCCTCTGACCCTGAGCTCATCAACCTCCTTACGACTGGGCACTCCCACCTCAAGGTCCCATCTCCGAACACCATTCGACGTGATGTCAAGGCCGCTTATCTCAAGTGCCGTGAACGTATCACCAAACTCCTTCGAGAATACCCTGGACGCGTCCATTTCGCAACAGACGCATGGACATCGACGAACCACCACACGTTTGTTGCTTGGACCGTGCACCTCGAACACAGTGGTGCCATGTTGGCCTTTTTACTCGACATTATTGGAGTCCCTGAGTCTCACACTGGCGTGGCATTGGCAAAGGCGTTTCAGAAGATGCTTGAGACATTTGGGCTCCAACACTGGGTACGTTCACAACATCTAATGATACACTTTTGAGCTTATCACTTCTACAGATCCTTGCCATTAATGCTGACAACGCGACATCAAATGACACGCAAGTGGACGCTCTTGCACGCATGTCCAATTCCGTTGTGCCAGAGCACCGCGTCCGTTGCTTCAATCACACCTTGCAACTCTCCGCAAAAACTCTTCTTCGTCCTTTCAATGCCGGGTTAGGGAAGCAAGCCGAGGATGGTGACAACAATGACGTTGATGATATCTTGGTCTCGGATGGTGGTGACGACGAAGATGATGAAGATGACGAAGACGACGAGGACAACAGGGACGACGGCGACCTGCAAGTTCCAGATGCAGATGACATTGACGACGGTATCAATGAGTTGGATGCACTGGATGCAGATGAACGCGAAAACATTATGACCGATACAACTGCTATCCGTGAAATGGTAACTAAGATTCGCCGACTTTCTTTCGCAGTTGTACGATCGACCACCATCGCCCTCCCTGCATGGCGTCGCTATTGCAAAGAATCCAAGCTCAAACCATGTATCCTCCCTCGCGATGTTGTCACTCGTTGGAACTCCACATATGATATGCTCGACTTTGCAATCCGATATCGCACCGTCGTTGACGCCATGACAGCTGACAAGACACTCAAGTTCCGGAAGTTTGAGCTGGAAACAGAGGAGTGGGCTATCGCAGAGGATCTCGTTGCGATCTTACTCCAGTACAAGAACGCGACACTATTTTTCTCCCAAGACTCTGCAAGTGTTGCCGCCGTCATTCCTGCTATGGACCAGATATCAAGTCACCTCAACTACCAAACCGGGAAGGCTTACCACCCTTCCCTTGTAGTGGCCATGAAGCTTGCACGCAGGAAAATGGACCGCTACTATTCACTTACTGACTCGTCTACAGTATACCGCATTGCGATGGTCCTACACCCCGGGATGAAGCTCGAGTATTTCCGCAATCAGAAGTGGGAGGAAGAATGGGTTGAAGAAGCAGAACGTCTCGTCCGAGAGGAGTATGTCGCAAAGTACGAGAAGGCAGTCGACGAATCCAACACCAAGTCCACAAAGTCAAACGCGAAGAAGGACAGCGGGTTTGCGTCCTTCGGTGACCTTTCTGTCACCACTGCCCCTCGTGCAAGCGAGATCCAGGAATACCTCAACCTCCCAGTTGAAAACGTCCAGGACCCGTTGAAGTGGTGGGCCGACAACCGACACATCTATCCAACACTTCATCGCATGGCCCTGGACTACCTGAGCATTCCCGGTAAGTGTACTGTATGGTTACATGACGACAATTGGACTGATACATTGACCAGCCACATCAACCTCTGTCGAACGCGTGTTCTCACAAGGCCGTCACCTTCTTCCCTTCACTCGCAACAACCTTTCACCCTCCTCAATTCAGGCGTTTCTCTGCTTCGGTTCATGGGCGCGTCGTGGTCTTGTGGTCTTTGAGGATGTCGTAGCTGCTGTATCAGCAAAGAAAATACCTAAATAGGTCGTTTAGAACTGTTATCTAAAAGCTTTGAATCGAGAACAGGTTTTATGTGTGGTCTATGCCTGTGGTTTTATAACTATACCCACGGTTTTCTGACTTGACCCGCGGTTTTCTGACCTCACCCGCGGTTTTATAACATACCCGCGGTTCAATGTATGTACCCGTAATCTGCTGCGGTGTTACCGTACCCTTAACCGTACGGGTACGGTGTTCAGGGGTACGGGTACGGGTACAACAAAAAAAACCCGGGGGTTACCCGTGTCACACCTTATGTAGAGCAGATCGCCCGACGACGTATACGCCTGGTGGACTTCGCCCCAGTGCTTGAGCTGATCACGTTCCTGCTCAGGACGTGTATCCATATTCGCTAAGTCATCCTTCGCATATCAAGCCACTCTGTCATCGCTCAAGTCGAGCATCGTTAGGACGGGCCTAACACAACATTAAGACCAAGCTACCCTACAAGAACGACACAGTGGCGCCCACAACCGGCGATCGGTGGGGCTGGAACCAAGTCCAATCATATATTATCCCCAGGAGAGGAGAACGGAACGTCCCCACGCGCTATCTGAAAGCTGCCAGGTGGAGGACACACAGAGGAGAGACTGGATATTTCGTCGACTTCCCCAATCGGCCAAGTCACTACTACCCAGTTGAGTTCAGCTTCGAGCACACTTGCTGGTGCATACTTGCCACAAACGACGCAGGAATACGAACAGTAGTCCGGCCAACAACGCACGAGTATTGGTGTGACATCCTAGAAAGCGAAGTAGTTCCCCTAGCAAGGGTAGGACCCATTGACGGCGCAACCGTCACCAGCACCACGGAAGAAGGAGACTCCGGGTCAGAACAGAGCGACGAAGAGTCCGAGGAGGACCACCTCTTGCAAGTAAACGCGGAGGAACAGGAAGAACTCACCAACCTAGCAAACCGAGCTGCAGGGATTACGCTCGACGAGGCACCACAAGCTGAGCACATAGTGATTCGCCCACCAGACGAGATGACAACCACGCAGTTAGAACCAACGTACACGCTTCAGATGGACCCCATACAACAACCACACGACGGAGTCCCTGAAGACCTACTCCCCATTCACCCAGACACTGGGCATTAGGGATTACCACGGGTTGGCAAAACCCGTACGGGTCACGGGTACGGGTCACACGGGTACGGGTACGGGTAGCCATTATCCAACCCGTGCAAAACCCTTACCCGTGGCACGGGTACCCGCGGGTTTTCATGGGTTTTCCAACTACCTATCTCTCAGGTGTGAGACTGTTTTTAACAAGGTTTTTAACTTTTTCTGACTTTTTCTGTATCGGATTGCCTCCGCTGTCATCACAGTCATATCCGTTCACCATCGATTCTCAACGCGCCTTCCCCGTCCCACCCATCTTTCCTATCCGGATATCCTTCCATCCACACCCACACATTCTGAGTCTTGTTCTGACTTATTCCCAGATGGAAGCCAAGCTTGCAAGTATGAATCTCAAATCGCCCGGACTCAAATCTACCATGCCCGGTTCCCCAATTTGACATCCGCCCGCACCTTCAATACCAGCGCCACGAATCGCCAATCACTCGCCTTCGACTTCTCTTTCTCTTCCCTCTCTCCATTGACAGATGCCGCCAATACCGTTGGCAACGACGCCGCGGCCACACTCGCCCAACAGCGCGCCAAACTCAAAGCCGCCAGCAACGCCGCACATCGAATTTCTGCGCCGGCGCTCGCCTCGAGCGGAGAGCGTGGGACATGGGCAGGGGTCCTCGGCCAGGTCGCGGAGTGGGACAACTCCCCCACACAAGAGATATCCATCGAGCCCAGGTCGTCCCGTCCGCAGAGTACCGACTTCTCTGGCCTCTCCGCTGGCTCTGCCTTCCGCTCCCCACACGCCGATGGCGGTGCCGCTCCCGGCGGTCTCGATGGACTCTCCCCTGCCGTCTGAATCGGCGACAGCTGGGCCAGCATGGTGAACACACCGCTTCTCCCAATGTTCCAGAAGACGTCTTCCAACAACAACAACGGTCAAACAGTCGACCTTGCCGCGGCCAAGTTACTTTACTTATCTCGCTCACTCACCCCTCATTACAGCATCAACTTGAACGGCAACGACCACTCGTTTTCAGGTACTTTTGGATCTGGCTAAGTGTTTTTTTTTGGGACTCCATTGGCGTTTTTGCTGACTTTATGGTACGCAGGCCTTTTGCTCCTCATCCACCACCATTCGACGCGGCCATTCCCAGATACTGTCAAGACGCTTCGCCAGCGACAAGGCGATTACGACGAGGCGACCACGACGACCTCGATCTCGATGGCCACAAGACGACCTCGACAACGGGACCACGATGACTGAGGCGACGGCGATGAGGCGACCATGACGACTTCGGCAACGGCAACAAGGCAGTCGGGGCAACTGTGATGAGGCAACCACGACGGCCTTGGCCACGGCAATGAGGCCACCACGATGACCTCGGCGACACACCACGACCATTCGACCTGCTTTTGTCACCCACGCGGACATTCCCTAAAGCTGTCGGGACGCATCGCCGACGATGATCGCACCGCCGCGGCACCGGCCACTGACATGTCTCTGGTAAGAGCAGTCTATTCCGAGTACCACTTTCACTGACTTTTGTTACATCATACCGGTGACAATCACCAACACTTGAGGCGACAACAGTGGCGACAAGGCGACAATGACAATGACGGCGGTGGCGGCGGCAACGGCGACAATGCGACGACGACAATGCGACGACGACAATGCGACGACGACGACAATGGCAACGAGGAGGCCATGATGGCCACGGTCGCAATCACAATGAGGCACCGCCGCTGCACCAGGGACAGTGACAACGACGATGGGGTGACGAGGGCAGCAACGTCGACGACGGCCGTGCAATGGCAGATTCAATTGTACTATCATACTAACTTAGTAGAAATATATATATATATGAGATTGTACAGAGCGGGTTTGGAGCGGGTACGGGTAAACTGTTCAACCCGCCATCAACCCGCCTGACCCGCCTGTACCCGTACCCCCCATACCCGTATGCGCGGGTACCCGTACCCGTATGCGCGGGTACCCGTACCCGTATGCGCGGGTACCCGTACCCGTATGCGCGGGTACCCGTACCCGTATGCGCGGGTACCCGTACCCGTATGCGCGGGTACCCGTACCCGTATGCGCGGGTACCCGTACCCGTATGCGCGGGTACCCGTACCCGTGACGACGGGTACGGGTTTTGGCGGGTACGGGTACGGGTAGGCCCGAAGTGACACGGGGGTTACCCGTGGTAATCCCTACTGGGCATCAAATGACCGCAGACGACGCGGCTCTAATGAGAGCCATCGGACCCGATGAACCAGACCCTCCCGAGGGAGGGGGGCCACCCGGAAGAGGCCCAGGAAGAGGCCACCCACACGGAGGAGGGGGTGGAGGACATGGAGGCGGGGGAGCGCCACCCGGAGGAGGCGGGTTCCCAGGAGTAGGTCCAATCGGCAACCAGCCTTGATCATCCGATAGACTGCAAGGTAACACACCTATGGTCTTCAACGGCGACCGCACCAAGGCCCTGCAGTTCAGGGCGCAGTGGAACCTTTACCAAGGGATCAACAGCACAAGCGACATTATGCGCAACTACTACCGCCGATCACTCCTCTTCCTTGGCTACATCCAGGGAGACCTAGTCAACGAATGGGTAATGTACATGACTGACTGGCTAATGCGCCAGACAGAAGCCGGATTTCCTGAGCACACTCGACGCCTCTGGGAAGAAACCCTCCGCGCCTTCACCAGAAGGTTCTCAAACACCATGGAGAAGGAGCAAGCGCAGACAGAACTACGCAAAGGAATCCACATGAAGGATGGGGACATTGACAGCTATGTAGCCACCTTTGAACGTCTCGCTCGACAAGCTGACTACAACCTCGACGCCCCTCAAACGATCGACCTATTCACGGCAGGACTGCCGAAGGGGCTGTTCACCAAAGTATACGAACAATATGAACCCACTACGTTCGAAGCATGGAAACAAGCGGCAATGAAGAAACAGCAGCAGTATCTGCACCTACAGGCACGTCTCAATTCGATAAAACCATCCACCCCAAAAACTACTCCGCGTCCTAGTACCTGGGGACCCCCACAGAGCGGGTGGGCACCAAGGAACCTGCCCCACCAACAGAATCCCAACGCCATGGACACCTCGGCGGATCGAACAAGGGCACGAGGAGCGGAAACCGAAGGCACTCAGGGAAGACTCGCTGGAGCCGAATTCATACTCGGCAATCAACAGCGGCCACCCTACCCGCCTAGGGGAGGCCCCAGAACGCGAGGCAGGGGAAGGGGACTCCCCCGGGACGCAAGGGAAGTCATCTGTTACATGTTACACCTGCAATCAAAAGGGGCATTTTAGTCGCTACTGCCCACAGAACTGCGA
The DNA here is from genome assembly GCA_021525015.1 of Lactarius pseudohatsudake. Classification (NCBI taxonomy): domain Eukaryota; kingdom Fungi; phylum Basidiomycota; class Agaricomycetes; order Russulales; family Russulaceae; genus Lactarius; species Lactarius pseudohatsudake. The sequence goes on from JAKELH010000411.1 coordinate 7,828, forward strand.
TGCTGCACCAAGCAGTAGCAACCGAAAGTCAGAAACGGACTACTATGCGCAAGAACCAAGGGTCGAGGCACGCGCGGCCATGACCCCGCAACAGCAGGCGCAGGAATGGCTCCAGGGAGTGGCCGGAGCTTTGGACGAAGTAAAAGACCTGGTCCTCCAAGATCTGTGGGGGAAGGAGGGTTTTCAAAACGCCTAAACCCATCGGCCTGGGTGAGGGCGCTCCGTTGTAATTCTGTAATCATCACACGCTATCGATCGTTGAGAATCCCAGTTTCCGTTCGAACAAATTACAACATGGCCGAAGTAAAAGCACTAGTGGACTCCGGAGCCACAGACAGTTTCATCAAACCCGCGTTTGCCAAGCGGATGGGGATCGGTCTCCAGGAATTGGAGACCCCCAAAAAGATATGGAACATCGACAACTCAGAAAATAAAGCAGGACTAATCACACACTGCGCAGACCTCGATGTCCAGACCAAAGGTACCCACAAAACAATGAGGTTCCTGCTCACCGACACAGGAAATGAAGACATCGTCCTCGGCTACCCCTGGCTAGCCGCTTACGAACCACAGATCAGCTGGCAGCACGCAGTCATCAAAGAAGACGCGTACCCAGTAATCCTCCGCACCACACACCCCAAGGGCCGGGGGGTGACCATCGCGTTTGCCCCCACTGAAGAGTTCAGCGGGGAAGAGAAGCACGACGCGGTACAGCAGCTCTACAGCGAATGGGACGCGGTCAAAGCACGTACCACCGCCACGGATCTAGCCATCGAAGCACAACAGTTCACGGGCACCACCAAGATACCAAAAGAATACGAGGACTTCGCAAAGGTATTCAGCGAAGAAGAATCCCATCGATTCCCACCTTCGCGACCTTGGGACCATGCAATCGAGTTCAAAAAGGACGCCCTGGACGCCCTTGACTGTAAGATCTATCCCATGTCGCGCGATGAAGACGAAGCCCTCCGAGTATTCTTAGACGAGCAACTGGCGAAAGGGTACATCCGACCGTCAAAGTCCCCCTATGCCTCTCCCTTCTTCTTTGTCAAAAGAAGGACGGAAAGCTCCGACCTGTCCAGGACTATCAAAGAATCAACTCATTCACAGTGCGTAACCAATACCCACTCCCGCTCATCCAAGAACTTATCACGGACCTGGGAAATGCAGACATCTACACCAAACTCGACGTCCGCTGGGGGTATAACAATGTCCACATCAAAACTGGCGATGAGCACAAGGCCGCCTTCAAAACCCGCCGCAGGTTCTTTGAACCGCTGGTGATGTTCTTCGGCCTCACTAACTCACCGCCCACCTTCCAAGAAATGATGGACTACCTCTGCACCCCCGCTATCCTCAAACACGACCTACTGGGAACCACCATTCGGGTGTACATGGACGACATCGGCATCGCCTCTCGCAACGGCATGGAGGGGCACATCGCAGCCGTACGTGACATACTCCAAATCGCACTGGACAATGACCTGTTCTTCAAGCCAGAGAAGTGCGTCTTCGGCGCCCCGGCGATCGATTACCTGGGGGTAATCCTTGAGAAGGGGGTGACTCGTATGGACCCTGTAAAGGTTGCTGGTATTCGCAACTGGCCGACGCCCACCACGGTCAAGCAGGTCCGATCTTTCCTTGGTTTCTGCAACTTTTACCGCCTCTTTATCAAAGGCTTCGCCACACACGCACGCCCACTGAACAGACTGACGAGGAAAGACATGGAGTGGCAATGGGGACAAGCGGAGACAGACGCCTTCGAGAAGCTCAAAACACTGGTCACAAGTGAACCTGTACTGGCACACCCAGACCCCAAGGAACAATTCGAGATGGAGGTAGACGCCTCAGGTTTCGCAGTAGGCGCTGTACTCCTGCAACGCAAAGAAGACAGCAAACGACACCCCATAGGCTACTACTCGGCGACACTGAACGAAGCAGAGCGCAACTACGACATCTACGACCTGGAACTGCTGGCCATCGTCAAAGCCTTCCGCCACTGGAGACCCCTGCTCGCGGGATCACCACACAAAACCAAAGTATTTTCCGACCACCTCAACCTGCAATACTGGAGGTCGCCACAAAGGATCAGCAGACGCATCGCAAGGGAAGTACTAGAACTGTCCAAATATGACTTTGAGATTCACCACATCAAAGGTATGGCCAACGGAAGGGCAGATGTGCTCTCCCGACGACCGGACTATGACCAAGGGGACAACGACAACAAGGACGTGACGGTCCTCCCCGACGCACTCTTTGTACGAGCCACGCAGGTCGAGACGATCATGCCAAACACCCTGACAATCGGACCTGGGGAGATGGAACGACCAGACGCAGTGTACCATCAAGACGAGAACTACCTTCGCCCATGGGTAAATGCACATTGGCTGAAGAAGATCAAAGGCACTTGGTACAAAGAAGGGAGACGAGTGGTGACAGGCGGGTTATACGACAAGAGAAGTATCATTTCCGCTCACCATACACCGCTGGTCTATGGACATCCAGGCATCAACAAAACCGCGCAGTTGGTAGGACGATCCTACTGGTGGCCGAATCTTGTCCAAGATGTGCTAGACTATGTCAAAGGATGCGCTGATTGTCAAAGACACAAGGCGAACAATCGACCAACCCGAGCGCCACTGTCCCCGATCTACCCGAATCCTGAAGCACTCCCCTTTGAAACCATCGCGCTGGACTTCATCACCAAGCTCCCCCGGTCACAAGGGTTCGACTCAATCCTCACCATCACGGACCACGACTGCACCAAAGCAGCCGTCTTCATCCCCTGCCAAGAGGAGATCACAGCAGAGGGAACCGCTGCCTTATATGCTAAGCACGTCTTCTTACGATTCAGACTCCCCTCTAAGGTGATCAGCGACAGGGACCCCCGCTTCGCGTCCCGGTTCACAAGAGAACTGTGCAAGATTCTGGGGATTTCGCAGAACGTTTCCACTGCCTACCACCCTCAAACTGACGGACAGTCCGAACGGACCAACCAGTGGCTCGAGCAGTACCTCCGCTTCTGGACTAATGAGTGGCAAGATAACTGGGCAGCATACCTCCCTATAGCGGAATTCACGCACAACAACTGGCCCCATGAGACCACAAGGAAGTCCCCCTTTTACCTCCTGATGGGGTACAACCCGCGCGCTGATTGGATCGATAGGCCATCACCGATACCCCAAGTGGCGCTGAGAATAGACCAATTCCAGGAGGCCAGAGCGCAGGCCAAGGCACTCCTTATCAAGGCACAAAAGTCATGGGTCAAGCACAAGGATACGCCCAAGTACAAGGAAGGTGACCTCGTGTGGCTAGAAGGGCGCCACCTGCGGACCAACCAGCCAACCGCGAAACTTGCGCCCAAGAGACACGGCCCCTTCAAGGTCACACAGGTGATGTCCCCTGTCAACTATCGCCTGGAACTTCCCACACAGTGGAGCATCCACCCGGTGTTTCACACTGATCTTCTCACCAGATATCAGGAGACCGCGACACATGGGCCAAACTACCAACGCCCACCGCCGGATTTGGTAGACGGAGAAGAGGAGTATGAGGTCGAAAAGATTCTAGACTCGCGAAGATTCGGAAGAACACGGAAACTCCAGTACCTCGTGAAATGGAAGGGATACCCCGACTCGGAGAATCAGTGGGTCGACTGGAGCGAAGTATTCGCCGACCAGGCCATCAAGGACTTCAAAGCGCTGAACCCCGCACAGGAAACACATATAAGGGGGCTTCATTACGAGCTAAGTTCCTCAGCAACTACTGCTACATCCTCTCATCCTGTCTACCTTCGCACAATGTCTTCCTGTTCACTCCCGTCGCAGTCCACCATCGACACCGTCGTCGAAGCCCTTGCCACCTCCCATGGGCCCGCGACCCGCGAGGATGCCATCGCCGTCCTCAGAGCCTTCCCCGACCCCACTGTCGGGGGAACCGCCAACTCTCCCGAGGCGCAGCCTCTTGCCTATGAGGCGATCGCCGAAGAAGAAGAGCGCGCCCTACTCGGGGGCCAGGCCGCAAATAGCCTCGTTCCACACCTTGACGGACACGGTGACACTGAACCTGTCGAGGTACCACGTGGAGTTCGGGCCTGTGCGGCCGTGGAAGGAGGTCGTGAAGGAGTGGAGGGATGAGCAGCTGCGGAGGGCACAGCGGCGGCAGCAGGAGCTGAGGCATCGATGCCTCCTGACGCGGACTGGGGTCTGGCCGAAGATGCTGCCGACAACTACCCAGCTACGCACCCCCTCATTCGCTCAACCACAGACACTGACGACCCACGCGAGACTCCCTACTCCCTCAATACCGACGGCTCCCCCATGTACAAGCGGGACCTCGGAGTCATGGGCCCTGCCACCCATCAACCCCTCGTCACCATCAACACACGCGTCCCCACTGGCTTCAAGGCCAATCAGGGGACGGATTACATACCGTTTCGCATCGTCTCCCCTGACGGGGTTGAGCGTGAGGCCCGCTACGTCCAGGTGATCATGGGGCCGGACCCCCTGGTCGTGGGCATCATCGACGAGTCGGACAAGGTCTACGCACACCCCCTTTACGCCGCTCCTCGCTTCACCTATGGCGGGAAGCCCATCTACCCGAACACCGACATGGCCCTCTTCACCGAGGCCTTCGAAGACCGGGCGCGCGTCGACCGCTGCCTTGACGCCATCCATGACCCCTCCGTCACCGCGGAGGTCCACTGCTACCGCGCCGCGGCGCGCGAGGAGGAGCGCCTCAATCAGCGGATCGATGACCTCATCGCCGCCCTGGGGGAGGTCGCCGGGAAGTCGACTGCAAGCCGTCGCCGACTGGAGATGGCCAACGCCATGGAGCGCATCGAGGACGAGGCGGGCACCATGGTGGATCACGAGTTGACGAGGAAGAAGACACGCAGGGGTCGGAAGGTCGGGCAACAGCCGCAGCGTACCAGGATCAGGTACGAGGAGGAGGGCTTCAGGGCGTCGGGACGCCGCACCTAAAGAGGAGGTGATGTTGCGATCGGACTCATTGGTATGGATCATGGACTCGTGGGGTTCTGACTACCCTAGTATTAGTCAGGGACAGTCGTCTCAGTCAGCCTCGGTTATCACATGTATCGGACTTGCCTCATACCTAGGATAGTCGTAGTAGGGTTCGAGCTACTATTGCTATAGGGTACCTTACATTCTGGAGGAGCTTCAAAGCTCCTCGTCAACTGTATATAAGACTGGCAGCACGAAGACCGAGCTCCTTAGCTTGGTCTTCTTGAATCATCAGTCCTACTCTCGTCTCATCCCTCCTCATCTGCTTCCTTCTCTCCCTCTGTCTGCTAGTGCGTCTGGCTCTTGTAGAGCAGATCGCCCGACGACGTATACGCCTGGTGGACTTCGCCCCAGTGCTCGAGCTGATCACGTTCCTGCTCAGGACGTGTATCCATATTCGCTAAGTCGTCCTTCGCATATCAAGCCACTCTGTCATCGCTCAAGTCGAGCATCGTTAGGACGGGCCTAACGCAACAAGTCCCCCTTCTTCGATTGGGCTTTGGAGGGTTTCCATGGCTATTCTGGGGTTGTTGTCTCGGTCCCAAATGAAGTTCCTGATCATTTTTGTGATCGCGTTTTCTATGTGCGGTGGCATGCCTTGCGCTTTCGTCAGGAACTGGGTGTGGCCTCCTATTATTGCTTGGATGATTAGTCTCTTCCCGTATAGAGTCGGGTGCATGTTTTGTTGGAACGTGATAAGTACGTAAGGACCTTATCTATAGCAGTTACGACACTACGATAGTATAGTTTCCTATTACGGTAGTCAGGATACGTACTATAGCGGGTGCAATATGCCCTCTGAGAAGGAGAAGCCCTATGGCTATCTCAAAGTGGTAGTTTATATCAGGCGTGTGTAAAAACGCGATATTGTGGACGCCTGTACTCATCACTTTTACGCAAATGGTCAGGGTAGGACCATAGAGTATAAATATCCTCCCATGGGGAGGGAGGCGAATAGACATTCACTCTCTTACTCACTTGTGCACCCTCTCCACCGCTATAGTCTCTCAACCTACTCAAAGGTGAGAACACCATTCCTGTTAGCTGCGTGCATTGCTACGCAACAGGTTATGGGCCCTGCTACAGGGTTTGCTGTCGCACTCTTTGACAGAGTTGCGCCTTGCAGTCACCGCCCACTACGATGCAGCCTTTGCAAAGAGGTGCTCGTGCAGTTGTAGGCATTAGACTCAGGGAGGCACCCTGGCTAATAGCAACCCAGTATTGTACTCTTGAGGAGTACGCAGACTTGGCCAATCGCCTATCTGAACAAGGCTCTACAACGACTCCAATTAACTTTGGAGCGCCGTGTAGCTTAACCTTGGGGTGACGTCGAGCAGGATAGTCCGACGACCGGCGTTTGTGATCCAAACATCGAAATGGGTGTTGCCCATTCTGTTGGAAACAGCCTAATATTGGGCTATTGTCACGCTGCGTATGTACGGCCAAGTAGCCGTGCCAGCGTTGGCAATTCTTTTTGATTCACTCAGTATTGTTATTATAATAACGCAATGCTGACGTTCTCAAAGCCAACAGATTAACCAACTATGTCCTCTCAACTCACCACACTTGTCCCTGTCTTCGATGGCTCTAACTGGGCCACTTGGTCTAAGCAGATGACTGCTTTCTTTATGTCGCAAGGGCTCTGGGGCTACGTCGCTGCCACCATCCCTTTACCTCCCGTCGCCGATGTCGCAGATAGAGCAGCTTGGATGCGAGCTGATGAGATGGCCAGGGGTAATCTTACCCTCCGCCTTTCGCCCGCTATACAGCAGGCAGTCACCGGAGCAACTTCTCAGGCGCTCTGGGACTCTGTGAAGGACCGGTACGGTGTGGTCTCCATGCCCCGCATCTACAAGGACTTCAAAGAGGCCATCTCGATTCGTTTCAATACGAATCAGCATCCCGCTCCTCAGTTTGAAAAAATGGCTGCCGCCTTTGCTCGGCTTGGAGCAGTTACCGTTGGTACTGGTGCTAACGCCACCACTCTTGCCATACGCCCACAGCTGCAGGCCCTTATTGCTATGTCCGCCTTGCCCCAGAAATGGGAGCACCTTATCCCGGTTATGTGCAACAATCTCCCTGTTGCAGATCTAAAGCTCGGTACTGTCTCGGCTTGTGTTGAGAGCCAGTATGAAACCGAGTCAAACCGCGGACAGCACAAAGCCGCCCATAATGCGCAGAAGCTTTCTGCCGTTAAGCGGAAGTGCGCGGACCCTCGCTTTTCGAAGCAGGGTTCTTCGCAGCAGCAGTCTAGCGCCCCCGGCCCGTCTACCCAGCAGCAGCCTTTTAGGCAGCGCGGAGGACGTGGTTCCGGGCGAGGCAAGCCTAAAGGGAAAGGCAAGCAACCTGCCCGTGCTCCTCAGCACTCGCATATTGCCTCTGTCGCCGCACTAGCCCCCCCTACTTCCCACAAGGTGACTCATATTGGGTCATCTGGTGTCTCCACACGTACCGAAGTTGAATCCTCTTCGCCACAGAGGACTTCTGGCTTCTTTCCCTCCGTCAATAAGGCATTGACGCTCGCTGAACGGCTGGATGTACCCGCTACAGTCCAGACCGTAAAGACGCTCGAGCAGCGCTTTGCCGACATTGACACGCAGATGCGTCCCCGGATTAATCAGTTCATGGACGAGGAGTACGACTCCGACATCGACATCGACATGTCGCAGCAGCCTTCAGGCAGCGCACAGTCGATCATGAACCTTGACGGGTTAGATGATACGGAGATATTCGGTGAGCATTCTAATGCTCTCCAACTTGACTTATCGGATCTAATGATAAGCGATGGGGGTTCTGATAAAGAAAACCGCGCCCCCACGCCTCCTTACGTTAATCCGGCTTCAATTGTTGAAGCAACAGTCAGGTGGGCTACTACCGGCGAAAGCCGCTTCCCTCACATCCCTCGATCACGTTCTAACGAACAAATCGAACGGATTTGGCGTAGCAACCAACAGTACCTATATGATAATGGTTTGCCAATGGACCCCCGTTTCGGCACCCTTATCTCTCCAGCTGCCTCTGGCCGCTCGCTGACACCGGAGTCGTTCTTGACCGGACCGGACACAGAGATCCTTGATTGGGGATCTAACGATGAAGAAGAGTACGTCTTCTCTTCGCCTTGCGCATCACATGCTGATAACGTTGCAGTATTAGCCCTGCCCCCAAGAAGTCTAAGTGGGGCAAGTTTCAATTGTAACGGTTACGTATATCTACGGGCATCGCATGTAATAGTACTGAAGTCTCTCGATTTGTACATAAATTGCAGCGCTCTTCTCGATTCTTTTGAGTGTGAGCATAATGAGTACTTCAGTCAATGCGCAGAATGCTTGAAGCGCACTCAATATATGTGGCTCCTTGACTCAGGAGCATCAGCACATTTCACTAATAAACTTAGTGACTTCATTGACTATAAGCCAACTGCTAAGTCTGACAGGATTCCTGTAAAGACAGCAGCTCATACGCTATATGTTGAAGGAACTGGGACTGTCTTGCTTGAGCATTACATCGCAGACAAACTCGTGACCACACGGGTATATCCGGTTCTATACATCCCTTCTATGAGCACGCGTCTTCTATCTATGGGAGTCTTCTTACAGCAAGCACTGTGAACGTCGATTTGGATGAAAATCATCCAATCTGGTAATGATTTTCAGATTTCAGCCTAGCGTAGACGACTTAGTGGATGATTTCATTTCATCCTACTTGTGGTGCTGATAATCATCCAAATAAAATGATTCTATTACCTACTGAGAATCACGCAAAACAAAACAATGTTAAATCGTCATCCTAAAGCACATCTATGACCGGATGACTGAAAATCGCGGATGAATATCATCCTATATCTGCAGTATCTTTGCCTCTACATTAGTATGACATGCACACATCGATATCGATATCTGTCTGAGTTGGCATAAGAGCAAAGGGTGATAGACACATTACCTGCTGATCTCCGCACTCGAAAATTTCACATCCTCAGCCAGGATGGCTCTCCTGCTCGCAACAACAGGATTTGATAATTGTGCCGTCCCCGTCCCCCATACCGCCGTCGCCAATCCCGCCCTGTCGCCATTCCCGTCATCCCCGCCGCCGTCCCCTCTGCCGCCGCTTCGTCACCGGCCGCTTCGTCACCGGCCGCTTCGTCACCGGCCGCTTCGTCACCGGCCGCTTCGTCGTGGTCGTGTTCGTGGTAGTCGTCGTGGTAGCGGTCGTGGTTGCGCCGTCATTGCACGGCCATCGGTGTAGTCTTCGCGCGGCCGACTCGCGCCGTTATTGTGTCGTGGTCGTGACGTGGTCGCGCCATTGTCGTGCCGTCGGCCCCGAGCCACATATGAGCGCCACATCACTCGAGCTGCAGGTTTGCGCGCTCGACGGCGGCAAGGGCGACGGAGAGCAGCTCGAGGAGCGCGCCGTCCTCGAAGGAGAGGGACGGCGGGAGCTTGTGGCACCATACCGCCGGGTGGGTGATGTAGCGGCGCAGCAGCCCGGGAACGGGCGGGGTGGAGTGGAAGAGGACACGCTCGCAGCCGCCTACAAGGCACGGGGCACAGGTGTGGCACGGGATCCCAGGCTCGATGGCAACTCGGTCGCCTGGTTTAAGATGGGTTACGGATGGATGGACAGTGATGATCTAAGGAAAGTCGATCTGGGGGCGATCGGCGAAGCAGTCAAGGAAAGATACCTCTCCAGCGGACTCGTGGCCGAGGACGTGTTTGTCCTTGACGATCGCATGAAGCGACTTGAGCGCCGAAAGCGAAAACTGTGCCACAGATGGTGGATCTACACAACTGTCGGAAATGAGCGGGCTCGCACTGAAATTGAATCTACGCACCTGGAAGTGCTTCTGTGACAGCGAGATCGGTCCGATGCGCCCAGCGTGCCAAAAAGTACATCAGAACTATGAGATAAGTTGCTCAGAAGCGCACAGAACCCCGAGTTTCTCGCGCCATCGTTGCGCCGTTGTCACACCATCTTCGTGCCATCAGTGGTCGTCGTGCGAGTCGTCGTCGTGCGGCTTGCACCACGCCGCGTGCGTCGTCGCGTGGGGCTCGCCTCGGAGTGGTGGTGGTGGCTTGCGGTCGGAGTCCACGTGTGGGAGTGGCGTCGGTGGTGGGCATCGGTGGGGCCGGTGGCGGTCACGGTCGTGGTAGCAGACGCACACTCGACTTAGAAAAAAAAAAAAGGCTGGCGGAGGCTGAATCTGCGGCGTGGGAAAGTGAGCCTGACACGTCGACACGTTGACACCGGGCACGCTTCTACTGTACTTCAACACACGCTTCTACCGTGACTGTACTTCAACACTTCAAGCTTCAAGCTTCAACGTTTCTGAACGTACTGAACAACTGAACTGGTGTGTTTGTTCTTTTGTTTTTTTTCCCTCTAACTAATCTTCTAACGGTCCTCTTCCAGGTATTGCCTTTGCACACCGGCCACCCCCTCTACTCCAGGGACAACATCGCGGGCACGCAATCCACCACACCACCATGCCCTGTCCCTTGGCCCCCACACCCCCCCGCCGCTGCTGGGCTTTGGCCCCTTAAAGATACGTTTTTTTGTTTTTGTTTTGTGCTACAGACCTAAGTCCCCGTGGCCGCCTCCGCCTCCACTTTCCAGCACACAAGCCTGTGGCCGCCGCCTCCAACCCATCGCCACACACAAGTTCGCCGCTACCACCACCCCTTACAGCGCGCAAGAGCCGCCGCTGCTGGGCTTCGGCCCCTTAAAGATACGTTTTTTTGTTTTTGTGCTACAGACCTAAGTCCCTGTGGCCGCTTCCGCCTCCACTTTCCAGCACACAGCCCGTGGCCGCTGCCTCCAACACATCGCCAGGCACAAGTCCGCTGCCACCGCCACCCCTTACAGCGCGCAAGAGCCGCCGCAACGCCACCGCCACACGGCGCGCAACCCCCACCGCTACGACACCAACGACGACGGTGATGCGGCAGCGGGAACAGCACAGAGGCAGGAACGACAGTGATGCGGTGGCAGGAACAGCACGGAGGCAGGAACGACGGTGACGCCGGCGAGGCCGACAATGATGGCGATGGCGTGTAGTCATTTTATGTGTTTTAGTTTAGTGAAAATATAAATTTCTTTTATCGGATCAACCTAAAAAGGAGTGCTGAAAGTCATCCAATGAACAAGACTGATTTTCAGTCGAAATAATTACTGATTTTCATCCAATAATTGCTACTGATTTTCATCCTAAAATTGGCGTACGGTGTGTCATTTTTGGATTTTTTGGATTGGATGATTTTGTACAAATATAGAATGATCTTACCCCTAATTTCATCATCCTACTTGATGCTGATAATCACGCGCGGCCTACTGATATTCATCCTATGAAAGATGTCGTTTAAGCCTTACATAGGATGACTTATAGGATGAAATTCATCCTAATTTGCGGTCACAGTGAAGGTTTGCGCGTTTTGGGGAATTCGCAGCATATTAACTTGCTACGTAAAAACAAAAAGATTGTCCAATGTAAACCCCTTCTTCACGGGCAATCATTATATTGGCTAGATGCCTCTATATCAACTCTAACTGAGTCGCTTATTGCGAACCAGTCCGCGTTACTAAACGTAGACTATGACCTTATGCATCGTCGCCTCGGTCACCCATCTAAAGAGGTTCTAAGATGAGCTAAGGAAAACACTAAGGGCTTTCCAGAAGGGATAATCATTCCCGCCTCTGATGTAATATGTCCTGGTTGTGCGCAAGGCAAAATGCCTGCTGCCTCGCATCCTCCGTCTGATACAAGGGCTAAAGCCTCTTTCAATCAGATTCACTCTGATTTGAAAAGCTTCCCTATACCGTCATACCACAAATACAAGTATTTTATCGTCTTCTTCGACGATTATATTTCATTTGCTTGGATCACTCTTTTACGGGATAAAGCCTCCGCTATTACTGCTTTAAAGCAGTGGCTTGCGCTAATTAAAAATCAGTTTAGCGCTACCATAAAAGAATGGATGTCCGATGCCGGCGGTGAATACAAATCGGATGCCTTCCTAAAGCAGCTTAAGGATGCCGGCATTACAGTGCTACAGTCTGTTGCGCAGCAATGCACGCAGCTAACAGGAATGGTGTTCTCACCTTTGAGTAGGTTGAGAGACTATAGCGGTGGAGAGGGTGCACAAGTGAGTAAGAGAGTGAATGTCTATTCGCCTCCCTCCCCATGGGAGGATATTTATACTCTATGGTCCTACCCTGACCATTTGCGTAAAAGTGATGAGTACAGGCGTCCACAATATCGCGTTTTTACACACGCCTGATGTAAACTACCACTTCGAGATAGCCATAGGGCTTCTCCTTCTCAGAGGGCGTATTGCGCCCGCTATAGTACGTATCCTGACTACCGTAATAGGAAACTATACTATCGTAGTGTCGTAACTGCTATAGATAAGGTCCTTACGTACTTATCACGTTCCAACACAGTCTGCGCCACATACGCCACAGCAGAATGGGCGCGCTGAGCGCTTCATGCGCACTATAATGGACAAAGCTCAGGCTATGCGCCTTGATGCTTGTTTACCACAGAGTTGGTGGGAATTTGCAGTCCAACACGCTGCACATTGTTACAATAGAACCCCCATAAGTCGCCTGCAATGGCAGACTCCTTACAAACTATTACACAATGAAGTCCCTGATATATCCCATCTTAGAGTATTCGGGTGCGGTGCTTATGTGCATATTCCAGAAGCTCGCCGGGTGAATAAACTTTCTCCCAAGAGCGAGCTGATGATCTACCTTGGTAGAGGAGCTGGAATGAAGGCTGATGTCTTCATGCGCACACCAAATACCTTGTTCTATTCAGACAAGGCACTCTTCGATGAAGCTCTATTTCCTAGATGTCCTAAGGACAGTACTAGACGTGAGCCCCGTGGTGTAACTCAGTTAGATGAAACAGTTCCTGATGAGCTGTCTAAAGACGATACCACTCCTGGTGATGATGACGACCTACCACCTGAGCCTCCTATCAAAAAAGGGAGAAGCGCTCCCCAGCCGGCCGCTGGACCCCCTCCTAGTAGTCATACTAGAGGGCTTGGATCGCAGCTACCTCCGCCTTTACCCCCGCATCCAGTACCTGGTCCTAGTGAACCTAGGAGATCGGGGCGTATAAGGAAACCAGTTACTCGTCCTGATAATGTCTATGGAGATAGGCCTCCTACTACGATTATTCGAGACATTGCACGGACTCGCACATGGCGACAGTTGACACAGCCGCAGCAGGGTAGCTCCCAGCAGCGTCTACGTCCAGAACAGACGGCCTCAGGTGATGATCCTGACCCAGCCGATTCTGATTCTTCCAGTGCGCAGAGTGATAATCCGCATGATTCAGACGAAGTAGATCAGCAACTTCTGATCCGCCTAGCTCAGGAAGGGGGAGTCAAATTTCTAGATCTTCTGCTCGCCAAAGCAGTTTCACCAGTGGATCTAGAGTCACCTGATACCTCTAATATTCGTGAATGGACCTATCGGGACATTCTCCAAATGCCAAGTGAACCCCAGGAGGAGTGGCGTAATGCGTGCAAAGAAGAGCTTGCCTCTCTTCGCAAACGCAGTGTCTATGATCTTGTTAACCCGCCGAAAGGTAGAAGGGTGATCAAGAATAGATGGGTATTCGACCTAAAGTCGGATGGCCGAAAGAAAGCCAGGCTAGTCGCCAAAGGCTTTTCACAGGTTGAAGGCATAGACTACAACGAAATATTCTCGCCAGTGGTACGGTTTGAGACCGTCTGGATGATGCTCGCGCTCACAGCGCTGAAGGAATGGCACATCTCCGGACTTGACGTCAAAACTGCCTTCCTCTATGGAGACCTCGATGAGGAACTCTACATGGAACAACCTGAAGGGTTTAAAGACCCTAGCCAACAAAACAAAGTCATGCGCCTTAGGAAAGCTATTTACGGACTTAAACAAGCTGCACTCACTTGGTGGAGAGCGCTGGATAAGTCTATGAGCTCTCTTGGCTGCACACAACTTCAATCAGACTCAGGTCTGTTTGTGAATGAAGACAAAACAATCGTAGTTATTGTTTATGTCGATGACGTCCTCTTCCTTGGAAGAAGTAAAAAGGACATAGCATCCCTGAAACGACGCTTTATGGAGATATGGGAATGCAGAGACTTGGGTGATACCAAAGAGTTTCTACGCATGCGCATACTACGCTCTAAGGGTAGAATCCTGATAGATCAGCAGGATTACCTTCAGAAAGTGCTGCAGCATTTTAATCTGATTAACGCCAAATCAGTCCCTACCCCACTACCGGAAGGGTATCATCCAACCCCTAATAAGGGTACTGCGACCCCAGCACTCCGCGCGTCATACCAACAAGTGATAGGATCTCTCCTATACATTATGATTGGTACGCGACCAGATATCGCCTATGCTGTTACAAAAATGGCACAGTTTGCTGCCAACCCCACTGAGGACCACATGAAGCGTGCACTTTACATTTGCCGCTACTTACTTGGTACCTCAAATTATGCTCTAGTCTTTGATGGCAAAAGCGATGGTGGTATAATAGCATATGCAGATTCTGATTGGGCTTCTGACCCGATCACCAGAAAGTCCACTACGGGCTACTTAGTAAAGATGGCTAATGGAGTGTTCTGCTGGAACTCAAGAGCACAGAAATCTATCGCGCTCTCGTCCACTGAAGCAGAATACATGTCGCTGTGTGATACAAGCAGACAATTGGTCTGGATTCGCTCGCTCTTCAGTGAGCTTGGAATAAATCTCGGACCTATTCCATTATGCGGAGATAATCAAGGCTCCATATTCTTATCTTCTAATCCTGTTCAGGAAAAACGGATCAAACATATTGATCTACGTCACCATTACATTCGTGATGTGATCCGTGAAAAGAAGATAGAATTGTTCTTCATTGAAGGGGCTGAGAACCCCGCCGATCTTTTTACTAAGAATCTGGGTCGCATTAAGTTCCTTAAATTCAGGGAACAGCTAGGGCTAGAGTTTGGCTCATCGCCACACATAAACACCACGTCCGAGATGGAGATCCGTGATGGAGATCTCTGATGGTAACTCGTGAAGGAAAGCGTGAAGGGACTTTTGTGTCCCATGTACATCGCTGTACACCGCTCCCTCTAGAGGAACATATGTTTCTCTATGACCTCCGCATCCATCGGTTCTTTTTTGAGAAGAAGAACTTCATGAGCACTCTCCTAAGACATGGTGCGATGTCGCTTTCGTAGAAGACACCTGACTCTAAGCCCTTCATCGGACTCCTAGAAGGGAGTTCGTACGTCCTGACCCTGACGGGGCCACAAGTTGGCAAACGTCATTGATGATAGCATTCACAACCTGATGAGACGTGTTAGAGACAGTGTCTCCTCTCTCATCGACTCTTATGCAACCCTCACTCTAGCTCAGGCTTGTGAGGACGCTGCTATTTGCTTAGATGCACTTTAACTAGCTGCACTAAGCAAGGGGGAGTGTTGGAACGTGATAAGTACGTAAGGACCTTATCTATAGCAGTTACGACACTACAATAGTATAGTTTCCTATTACGGTAGTCAGGATACGTACTATAGCGGGCGCAATACGCCCTCTGAGAAGGAGAAGCCCTATGGCTATCTCGAAGTGGTAGTTTACATCAGGCGTGTGTAAAAACGCGATATTGTGGACGCCTGTACTCATCACTTTTACGCAAATGGTCAGGGTAGGACCATAGAGTATAAATATCCTCCCATGGGGAGGGAGGCGAATAGACATTCACTCTCTTACTCACTTGTGCACCCTCTCCACTGCTATAGTCTCTCAACCTACTCAAAGGTGAGAACACCATTCCTGTTAGCTGCGTGCATTGCTGCGCAACATGTTTTTCCAGTTTTGTAGTTTTGTTTTCATTTTGTCTAATAGCGGTTCCCATGGTGCTGCGTCGTCTACTCCGTTGCCTATCCAGGCGCCTAGGATCCTTACCGCGTCCCCATCATTCGCTATTTTGACATTGGGTTCCAGCGCTCTGTTGTTGTATTTGTTGATCTTCCTGGTTGTGATTACTCGATGTCTGTGTTCTTCTGTGCCTATAGGTATGATCTCCGTTTTTTCTATGTTAAATTTTGCGCCTGACGCCTCGCACCAGTTTTCCAGGATGAGCTTGACCTGGTCAAAGCTATCTTCTTTGCTGAGGAATAGGTTCGTGTCGTCTGGAAATAGTGTGATTTTGATGTTGTGTTCTAGGCTGGGGATCTTGAAGCTGTTGATGTGGTCGGATCTCCTTATTGTGCATGCTAGGGGTTCTATGGCTAGGTCGAATAGTGGGCATGAAAGTGGGTCGCCTTGTCTGACGCCCCTTGTTACGTGGAAGGGTTGACTGAGAATGCCGTTGATGGCTACTCTCGTATGTGCGTGTTCGTATAGCGCTTGAACTGTTTTGATGAAGATTGGTGGTAGGTTGAATGCCGCTAGAGTTTCCCATAGGTATGGGTGTTTTATTTTGTCGTATGCTTTCTCTTGGTTGAGGGCTACGATTGCTCCATCTTCTTCCATCACTTCTGCGTAGTTGAGGATCGTTTGGGTCAGTCTAATGTGGTCGAAGATGGATCTTTTCGGTATGAAGCCCGCTTGGTCTTCGTGCACCATATTCGGGATGTGTTTCAGGAGTTGGAGGGCCAGTACCTTGGTGAGGAGTTTATAGTCCGTGTTGAGTAGCGTTATGGGGCGGTAGTTGCTGATCTTGGTCGGGTCTTTCTTTTTGAAGATCGGGCACATCCATCCCAGTGAGAAGTCGGATCTCTCGTCAACTCCGTGTTCTTGTATATCGCGGAAGAGTATTGTAAGTACTTCTATTATGTTAAAGGCTTCTTGCTCTAGCTTTTTCGTGTTCTTGTATCGCTCATCCAGCAGTTTCCATAGTTCGTAGGGGCATCCATCCATACTGGTTGCCGAGCCGTTTTTCGCTAGTTTTAGCGCTTTCTTCACTTGCGTTTTGTAGATCGTCCATTTCTGGGTCTCCCTGTGTGATCTGTGGAGTTTTTGTTCGTATGGGATCTCGTTGAGTTGGGTGCGTACTTTGGCAATGTATTCTTCTTCGTCAAGGGCTGATATGTCATTTTCTAGTTGTAGTTTTTTGTGATAGTCTCTCGCGAGTTGGGTCATTCTCTCCGTGTTTCGTTCGTATTGGGGGGGTGATGAGCCTGGGACTTTGAGTTGGTGGATCAGGTCTCTTGGTTTGCGCTCTTTGCTTTGTTTTGACCAGATGCCTCCAAGGTGTTCTCCGTGGTCGAGGAGTTTTGCTCTGTAGGTTTCTTTCTGGTCTCGGGCTTCATTTCTTTCAAGGATGTCGAGTTCGTTTGCAAGGTATGCTTCGTTGTTCCTGACATTATCGTCCCAGTCTAGGTTTGGGTCTTTCGCTATCTCTTCTAGGTCGTTTAGTAGGTTTCGTTTCCTTGCAGTGCATTTATGGTGCGTTTCTCTAGATGTTCGCTGGGCTCGGCTTTTTATATCTTCTTTGAATTTCTTCCATAGGAGTTGGGGGTTCGTTATGTGTCTCGGGGTGTTTTTCCTTGCTGATTCTGCTAGATCTTCTTGGAGTTGTCGACCTCTTATGTCAATTTCTTTGCCTAGTTTCCTGTTTCTTAGGATCGTTTTCGGCCACGTCCAGCGGCCTTTCCCTAGATGGGGGGTGTTTGGTGGCGCGAATTTGGTTATCACTATCCAGTGATTGGTTGGGACTGGGGTTGGGCCTATTTTCCAGTCGTATGTGAGGTTTGTTTGTCGTCTCTTTACGTAGATTCTGTCTAACCTCGATTGTATTTGGCGGCTGTTGGCGTTCGCCCGGTATGTGAAGCAGCGCTCCCTGGGGTTCATGTGTCTCCATGTGTCCTCCAGGTCGAGGTTGTGCCGTAGGTTGTGCAGCGCTTCTATGGCGGTCTGGTCGTCGTGGTGGATTGGGGCCCTGTCTATTGGGTCCTCTGTGACGTTGAAGTCTCCTAGTAGGAAGGTTGGTTGGGGGGCTCTTTGGTTTACGCGTTCGTGTTTGAGTTCTTCCCAGAAGTTGGGATGTTCTGCTTTGTTGTTTGGGGCGTATATATTAGTCAGTGTGGTTTCTTCTGAGCTGTGCCATTTTATGTTTAGGGATATGGCTTGTCCTGGGATGAGTTCTACCAGCTTGTAGGATTTAGGGGAGATTATACTTTTGTTTATGATGAAAGCTACCCTGGCTGATCCTCGTGGGTTCGCCGGGTTGTGTGATGTGAGTATGTCGATCTTATGGCTGAAACAGGTGAGGATGTTTTGGATGCGCTCATTGTCTAGGTGAGTCTCTTGCACCGCAAGAATTGTGATTTTGTAGGTGTTCAGCGTTTGGTTGATCGCTGACCATTTCTCAATGCCATTCATCTGGTGTGACGGAGCTGTGAAGCCGTTTATATTAAGGGTTGCTATGTTTATATTGGCTTTACGTTGTGGCTCGTTCTGTCTACGTGCCAGGGGCATTTGTTGCCCTGGTGTTGGGCGGTACTGCTCTGTACCTCGGTGTGCGCCTCCTGATTGGTTGCGTTCACCGTTTGTCCGGGTTTGGACTCGCGCGTGTTGGGAAGAGGGGGGAGGGGCGGTGCTTGTGGGCATTGTTGGTGGGGTGGGCTGACTGGAGATGACTTGTATTTAAGCATTCTAAGGCTGCTAGCTATCCTTGGGACGGATCAATTTATTTACATTCGGGGACTGGTATCTAGTGTGGAACTAATGTTTATTTGCTTAAGCGCGGGTGTTGGGCCCGCTGCCCCTCCCTCGGGTTCGAGGGTTGCCCTTCTCGTTGCGTCTCTTGGGGCCGTTCCAGCCTTCGACTTTGGGGAATGGGCATAGTGTCACGGTTGCAGAAGTGGACGCTTACTAGGTGGCTATGACTCCCTTAGTAAGTCGTAATAGGTCATGGACTTCTCATATCAGTCAGCGGTACAATATCACATGCCAATGTGGCATGACTCATTACTAGTACAGCGATAGTAGGGTTTGAGCTATTAACACTACTAGTAGTACAGATTCACGGGGAGCTTTAAAGCCATACCCCTCATGTATAAGTAGAGGAAGTCAAAGACCAGGATACGCCATTCTGGTCTTCTTCAATAGCCACCTTCTCCCTGTCTCTCTCCCTCCTCTTAGTTGCCAGTCTCCTCCTTTGCTTGACTCTTATAGAGCAAGTCACGCATCGATTACGCCTAGTGGACTTAGCCCTAGTGCTTATAAGGGTCATGTGCATCAAGAGGCCGTGTATCCGAATCACCGACCTGACTTAGGTCCTCACGCTGAGTCATCAAACGCCCTTTCGTTGTCTAAGTCAGACTCACACCAGTGGCGGCGTTACATTAAGACCAGAATCTTCCAACCGTGGCGTTCACAACTCAAGATTGTTGGACCAATTTTAGAACCTATACCCTTGAAAGATGAGGAGACTGCAATGTACCCACACAGTTCCTAGGAGCTGCCAGGTGGAGGGAATACCGAGGAGACACCGGATACTTCGTTGACTTCACATCAGGACCAACCCGATATCAACCAGTTGAGTTCAACTTCAATAACACGTGTTGGGTGGAGATTACGTGGAACCCCATAGACAACCGGTGGGACGTAGTACGGCCAGCGGGTCGGAACTATAATTGCGACATCGACTCCCGGACCTTACCCACAAGAGAACAGTGGGGACACATCGACGGACAGCTAGAAGAGCCCAGCAACTCGGAACCAAGAACACCCGCACCCTCAGAAACCAGTGGAGAAGACGATAGTCAAACCGAAGTAGCCGAAGTTATCCAAACAGCTGAGTCTCTTCATATCCACGAACCTGAAACCATCCACATTCAGTCCCCTGCCATAGAAGAAATGGCCACAGCAACCCTCACACGTGAGGAAGCAATCATAACTGAAGAAGTACGACACATTAGAGAGGAAACTAACGCCATCCTCCTACCCATCAATCCATCCACAGGCCACAGAATGGACGCCGATGAGGTGGCGATATTTCACGCAGTAGGACCAGACCATCCCGACCCCCCACCGGGAGCAGGAGGAAGTCAACCTCCCCACCGACCCTATGGAAGACCAGGAGATTTCGGGGGAGGACCTCCTAGAGGAGGACCACCTGGAGGAGGACCACCCAGAGGAGCTCAACCAGGCGAAGGAAAGCTCGAGGGGGAGAAACCCACCGTCTTCACAGGAGACAGAACACTGTATGAGTCTTTCCTAACTCAATGGCATCTTTACTGGGGATTAAACGCAGACGCCCCAATCTTCCGGAACATATACCGACGATGCTTATTGTTCCCCGGATTCGTCAAAGGACCTATGGTCAGCAACTGGACACTCAGCTTCCTGGGGTGGCTCAACAATGAACTAAGGACGGGCCGAGATAGGTATGACGAATTCCTATGGGATACCCTCACCGCCGGATTCTCGGATCGCTTCTCCAACATCTTGGAACAAGAACAAGCCCAGGCAGCGTTGGCTAAAGGAATCAAAATGATCGGAGACGACATTGACACATATGTCACCAACTTCAAACAATTGGCAAGACAGGCCGACTATCGCCTAAACGACCGTCAAACAATCGACAGATTCACAGCGGGACTGCCAAGCAAGTTATTCACCAAGGTGTACGAACTTGACAGCCCAGTAACCTTCGACGAATGGAAAGCCGCAACATTAAGGCACCAGAAGCAGTACATTCACCTCCGCGCCCAACTCAACCTGTCCGCCCCAACACGAGCAGCCCCACCACGTTCGCAACCGCCTTGAAACTTCGGGAGCATATGGAGCCCACCCATCACCTAAACCTCCAGGAAGTTATGACTAGTTATAATAACTTACAGATGTTACAATTATCTTAAGACCATTATAATATTTGTGATATTGTCACAATCTCCCTTACCACATCATATCTACAACATATTGCTTTATACATATTGTAATACCCACTCCAAATGACATTTGTTACGACCCAATTGTCACACCACTGTTACTCTACTATGGTCACTGGAATAAATTATAACATGCATGACCATGTACAACCCAGTTACATCTAGAAGTCACAGTTATAAGACCAGTATAGTGACATACTTATCTCATTGTAACGTCATTGTTACATCCAGTGCAGGGTGAAAATGTGTACATACTGTTTCCAATAATATATAGATAGAATATATTGAGAATGTATATTACAATTAAGTTATAATTACCAGAGATCACTACAATATGTTATAATACATATATACCAATGACATATGTGGCTCCTATGTTATAACAGTATATTAACAGACTTATCTTGTCATTACCCCAAGGGTACAACATGCTGATAACAGTGTTACAAATGATATACAATCATGCTACAACAAGCCATAAGGACTGTAGTGACTTATTTGTAATGCTGGTATCGCAAAGTTATAATGTGGATTTGTAATTACATGGCCTAGTATATACTGGGGAATGTAGGCTAAGGAATGAGGGTACATTAGATAAGGAGGGGAAAGGGGAATGCTAAAATGAGTCCGGGGCAAGTGGGAGACCAAGCGCTCCGAGTCAGAGAGTGCGGGAAATAGTGATTGGCCTGGGTAACCCTCGGGTTGAAAATGGCTACCCGTACCCATACCCGGGAAAACCCGTACCCGTCCTCGCGGGTACGGGTTCCCGTGGGTACAGGTTGGGTGTCTCGCGGGTTGACGCATTGACGGGTTTTGTGTATTACTATACTGTACTACAGGTATGGGTACACGAAGTATAATACTGTCTAACTAACCAATGCCATCACATCGCCCTCCTGGCCGCTGCCGTTGTGATTGTCTCCGCCGTCACCACCGTGATCGTCTTCGCGTCATCTTTGCATCGCCGCTGCTGTGGTTGTCTTCACGTCGCCGCTGCCGTCTTGATTGTCGTCGCCGTCGTCACTGCCACCGTGATCGTCTTCGCGTCGTTGTCGTCACCGTCGTCGCCGCCGCCTGATCGTCTTCGCGTCGTTGTCGTCGTTGTCGTTGTCGCCGTTGTCGCCTTCACGTCGCCTCCGCTGTCTTGACTGTCTTTGTGTCGTCGCCGCCGCCGCCATGGTTCCTGATCGTCTTCGCGTAGCCACCGTCTTGATTGTCTTCGCCGTCGTCGCCGCCGCTGTGATCGTCTTCACGTCGTCGTCGTCGCCGCTGTGGTCGTCTTGATTGTCTTTGTCTTTGTCGTCGTCGTCGTCGCCGCCATGGTTCTTGATCGTCTTCGTGTTATCCGCCGTGATCGTCTTCATCGACGACGGATGTCAGTGCGTAAACTTGAATGGACCGACACTCATCTTTTTTGGTTTTGTAGGGTGGCACTGCTGACGGCGTCTTGTGAACATCTGGCACAAGCGCCGCACGCTGGTTTGTAAAAGGAATAGAAGTTAGTGGAGGGTACAAGGGGCAAGAGGGCGGGACTTACTAGATAGTTTTGATACCGCGGCGAACAATGTGGTAATCCAATTCGATGAGGGAGCGGCTCGACCAGACGTTCGTGATGGGAAGGGTCAGCGTGGATGGCCTAGGAGCAAGAGTGAGCACGGACGTACTGTTGAGAACTGTGAGCTCGCGCAGTTCCACGGTGAAGGGGCCGATGCTGGCAGATTATGGAGAGGTGGCAAGGACGTTGGGCAGGTGCAGGGACATCTGACTGACCATCCAGGTAGGGATTGGGTGTGGCTCGGAGAAGGTTAGTTTAGTCAGTGGGTGCCGCTATCGTGGTTGGTGGCTCACGTACCTCGAGTCTGCATCGGCGGTGTGGCCCTCGTTGTTCATCTTTGTCGCTGTGATTGCAGCAGGTGGGGCATGGGCTCTGCCAAAGCAGAGTGCCTGGCGCCGGCGCCGTCGTCGTCATCAAGGTTTGACATGAAAACTACATCTACGGGATTGAAAACGAAGACAACGTGGAGCGCGTCGGGGCGGTCTTGCGCACCGTGATGGGGTGGTAGTGATGGTGGACTTGTGCGCGGAGGCAGTAGAAGTCGGGATGGTTTGAGGTGCAAAGGTGGGTGAGCATGAGGCGCGGAGGTGATGTGGCGATGGAAATATGGTGCCCGAGGGCAAGCCTCGAGTTGAATGTGGGTCACCGTCGAGATTAAGAACCCCATGGTAGTTTGCAGTGGACCGCCAGCACCGGCAAGACCGAGCGTCAGGCCCTCGAACGAGACCAGCAAGCACGCAATCATCGTTTGGGGGTGCCATTGAGCGCTGCAACAATCCGTGAGGGAAGAACCACCTGTGTGAGGGCGGTGAGGAAGGCATCGCGCGGCGTGGGCAATGTGAGACAACCCACGGCACGGGCAAGAGCCCGAAGCGCACCGAGCACATCGCCAAACAGTGCGTTGGAGAAGTTCGTGCCGAGCGGGAAGGAAAGCGCTGCGAGAAGCGCGGGCCACCCAGTGTTCAGCACCATACACAGTCCCGCTCGTGCAGGCGCTGCAATAGAGTGCGGCCTCGAAGCTTTAAGAGGAGGAGGCGCTGTGCAAAGCAGCTGAGGCAGTGCAGGAATTGGTCTTGTCAAGTGGGAATTGTGAGGGTGTAGGGACGGAGGTGGGAGACTCGGAGAAGGGATGGCAGGGAAGCGATATCGATATGAGGGCTGTGCGAGGGCTGTTGGTGCGAAACTGAGTCCGAAATGGTAGTCAATTCACTCACGTGCGAGGCAAGGATGAGTCTGGATGATGCGATGACGGTTGGTAAGGACTCAGATGGCAAGAGGGTGAGGGCGACAAAAACCCATGGGAACCCGTGGTTTGGGTACGGGTTTGCCTCGGGTTGAAGCAGGCCACCCGTACCCAGCAATACCCGACCCGTGACCCGTGCGGGTTTTCCGTACCTGTGCCAATCACTAGCGGGAAAGCGCAGACTCAGAAGCAAGTGGCCCAGGAAAGTGGCAAAGCGTGGGAATGCGGCGCTT
Source organism: Lactarius pseudohatsudake (assembly GCA_021525015.1). Classification (NCBI taxonomy): domain Eukaryota; kingdom Fungi; phylum Basidiomycota; class Agaricomycetes; order Russulales; family Russulaceae; genus Lactarius; species Lactarius pseudohatsudake. Next base: position 31,758 of record JAKELH010000411.1, read on the forward strand.
AGAAAGCTTGTTAGAAAGCGTACAGAGCGCAGACAAGTGCGGGCAAGTCTAGGAAGCATAGAGTACTGTCAGAAACTGCGAAAGCGCGATTTCACCGGCCAGGGAGAGCACTGGCGTATCAACAGGTTACCCGCGCGCGTACGGGTACGGGTACTGGCGGGTCTGGCGGGCGGGTTACCCGTACCGCTCTCGGAGCTCCCGCTTCCAGACATAACTAATATATTTCTTGATATTTCTACTACAGTGCTGGCTTTTGTAGACAGTAGTACCATCGTCGTCACGGTCTCGTGGCACCTCGTCGCCGTCACCCCTCGGCGTGCATCATCGCCTTCAATGTGGTCGCCCCGTTGCTGCCTCGTCACCGTCGCCGTTGTCGTTTCATCACCTCATGTAATTGCATTGTTGTCGCCGGTGCCGCCGTCACTACGTCGGCATGTAAGGACCTGGGGCCAATGCCTCGGAACGAGTGGCCCACGAGCCATTTGCGAGGCTATCGGCGGCGTGCATCGCCATGTGATGTCGCGATTCTGCGCCTGGGGATGATCGGTACCGCCGGGGGCGTGTAGAGCGACGCTGCCACTTCGATACTGATCAGTGTTCATGCGCAAAGAACCAGCGCGATGAGGCCCCACGCTGCTACTGGCTGATCCGGTATTCCACATGGGAGTGCGTATGGCTGACAATGAAGTCAGCAGAAAACGTTGTGAAAAAACAAAAAACTTAGCCAAATCCAAATACAGAAAACCGATAGCAGCCAGCATTGGGAAGCAAGAGGTCGGGTAGCTGGGCATTTGTCACAGGTGTTGCCAAGCCGTGATGTGGAGTCTCGAGGGCTGCGGCGTATATGTGAGAATGCCGAGACCACCAATGATAAGTAAACAGAGGTGAGGAGGTGAGGGAGAGCGGTGCACCTGTTGTGTTGGAAGAGTGTGCGAAACGAGAGATGACCGAGACAGAACAGATGTTTGGTTGCGTCATTAGAAGAGGCCACTAGCTTGAAGATGGCCACGCCGAACAAAGGCGGCACGAGGTACAGGAACGTGCAGCTGGCACGAGTCCTAGGAGCCATTTGTGAAACGTTGATGCCCATCCGATATGATGTAGCGAGGGGTGAGTGAGTAGATAATGAGCGACAAAAGTGTGTTGTGTGTGGATGGACGGATGGATGTATGAGAATGTTGGCCTTCTCCCTTGAGATGATAAGCCACCTTGTACTGAGGGTTCTAGGGAGGAACCGATACTATGTTGTTCCTGCGTGCTCACCAAAGTGCCATGTCCAATGTTCGTCGCCTGCTCCTGTCGTGTTCGTCGACTTGTCCCCAAATCTGCGCCGCAACGAACATAATTTTGTGCCTGAAACGACGCCAGTGCTCGTTCTCACCACATGGGTCGACGCCGGCGCTTGTTCGCCCATACGCGTCGATGCCGGCTCTCGATTGCCGCCTCGCGTCATCATCATCGACTCGCACAATCACCCCACCATCCCTACTCTCCAAATGTGAGTCATCCCTCACATTCTCGCAAACAAACGACTTACCACTAATTTAGGATGTTATACAAATTCGCCTGGAAGCTTTTGCGTGCGTCCCTCAAGGCGGTGTGGAGGGGTTCGAAATGGGCGATTGGGCCCATTGTAACCATGGTGACTACCTCCCTTTGCGCTGTCAAAACCGCTGACTTACCTTTTCCACAGATAAATGGGATGGGATGGAGGGTCAGGATAAATTTGACGGTCCACCTGAACGTCGCGAATGGATCGGGCGACGTGGTCGATCGGTCGTTTGGACCGATTCGATTCGAGTTCCCTCGCGGCGTCGAGGCGATTAGGGTAGAGGGCGCAGACCAGGTCTGAAAGGGCACTAGGAAGATAATTAGAGAGCGTCTTGTATATAAAACAATGATCTTACCCAAGTCGTTTGCAGATTTTCGACGAGAACTCGACGTTGTACCCTTTCCTTCAAGCACCGTGCCAATAGTTACAATCCTGCACTCACCGTGAGTATTACCGAGGATTACTTACATCGACAATACCTTGCACCGAGTAACTGGGGGAAACAATCGGGCGAAACCTCCGACAGTCCTCCAACCAATTCAATACATATAGTCACGATTCCGAGCTCACCGCGAACCATGCGTCTGTGCCCACACGGTGAGCCTTCTGCACTGGTGTGCTGTCCTCTGCTGACGCTTCCTATCCGATTGTTAGCGTGTCGCCGATCAATCCGACGACCCCTAAGCCTGAGATCTGCGTACGCGCTCGCGAACAGCAAGAATGAGGGGCATATCCATTACCAATAGGGTAGTGGAAGGGAAATAATCCGTAGTTGGCACGGAATGTGTGTCTTTATACCTTCTGAATTGTTGTGAAGTACTTCACGTTCACGCCTGGCTCGAACGAGTTCTCGTTTGCGTGCGATGGCATTCGATCGGTTCCTGCAAGAACTGCGTGCATGCGAGCTCCACTGCATATCGAGGGCTTCGGTTCTAGCCTCAAGGACACGCTCGACAACCCTGCCGCGAGCGTCACAGAGGCCGAGGAGGTGCTGCCAGATACCCCGCGAGATGACGAAGCGTGTAGGGTGCTAGTGGGTCTCGGCGTGCCCCCCCACCCGATCCCGATGAACACCAGTAGACATGAGGTGGTACCTCGTACGACCTTTCTTGCAGAGATGGTGTATCTTATGTATCGGCTTACCGTTGGAGAAATCTCAGGCGGCAGCTGGTCTCATATTCGCTATGGCGTGCCCCAAGAGCACGATTGCAAGCTCGGTTGTTCTGCGCGAGTTTTCACCAATGATGCCTCCGAGCAATTCGACTGCTCTTGAAGTGAACGTGTCCTGACTGAAATATTTTCCAAGACTATCCCAGAGAAGCGCATTGCGATCTGGCTAGAGGATATCAGCCTGAGGGCAGATTTTTGCGTCGTAGATGACTACTTACGTTGATTCTTCGTTACTGTCTGGGAAGGTGTAGTAATCTCAGTTCAGAACAACTAAACAACTAAACAACGAAGGCTTGCCATGACAAAAGCATTAGTAATGGAAAACTAAACGAATAAACAAGTCTTACCTTGCACTACAATATAGGTAGTCCAGGTATTGTCGTCAGTCGACCATCAACCTTTATTCCGTGATCTTAAAAGGCTATGAGCCGAAATACCTGATCAGATGTGAATCTCACCTTGTCATCAGCCTGAAATTCAATGCGCATACAACCTAGTGTGAAGCTGAGGTTATACAAAGGTATTGTTTTAGTCGACCACACCGCTCGCCTCGCACAGAAGTCCCTGAAAGTCTGCCTTGGGGGAACTACTAAATCGGTGGTCAGTCTATTGGAGCAGGTCATGGCGAGGTCGAACTTGCTGGATACGTGGGACAGTGGCACCATAGGTTCCGAGTCGGAGGTCATACTCAAGCCTGCATGGGCCATTAGTGGAGGCGCATATATGTCTTAGTTCAAAAACGTACTTGTGGACCTCACGTAGCTGATGATTGTCACCAGAATCGCGATACTCTCCTCTGGTGTGCTCAATCTAATGAGATTGCCCTCAGGAGGTCAACGCCGATCGCGGCTGATAGGGAAAGAGAGGATAGGGTATGGGGTACAGATGTAGTTCGATGATCTGCTTGACGCAGATAATAGGCTCCACGATGTTGACAGATCCTGGACGCCCCAAACAAGTCTGAAAACCCGCTTAAATTACGCCGTAGAGATTGGAAACCATGGCCTTGTAGAACACGTGATTTTGGGGCGTCCACAGGGCATGAATGCCGAGGGTGGGAAGTGATGGAAATGTGGTGTAGAAATGTGACTCAAAGGCACGAGACGAACAAGTCAAAAAGGCCAGGACTGGGTCGCGGGAAAGGGATACGGGGTGTAGACGCAGTAGCAGGTAGTACCAAAAGGGAGGCTGGGAGTGAACGAGGTGCAGCGCAGAGACAAGGGAAGGAAGTATGGTAGAAAGGTGACTCGGTGCCACCACGAGTCTATTGGGATCAAACCAGGACCTCCAGTTTTTGTATGGATTGATGCAGATAGCCCTTGGATATCCAATACATCACGATACCAATTGATTTGGATGTATAAAACGTCGATTGAGCACCAAAATGTTGGTTGTGACCATCTCGGTAGACAACACCTCATGCCTTGTTGTATTTGCGACCGCCCATGTACGCCCGTCCCAAATTTGAGCATCCGAAGGATCTGAAAAAGACTCAATATGCGCAGGTCACAACGAAAGTACTTCCTCACCAGCTTCCAGACTCTTTGTCAGATACTGAATAGTCAGATCCCGAATGAAAGGCTGTCCTGGCGATACAACTAGCCAAGCTGCCATAAAACTTTGGCATGAAAAAGGGCTGTCTCGACATTGTCGACAACTCGTTCATACACCTCTCGAGTAGACATGCTGAGCAGGTATTTGATGCTGGGTAGTTTTCAGTAAAAACTTTGCCTTACTGCTCATATACGCAAACGGTGGTAAGAGGGCTTGGGAGATTGCACAAAATGCGATTGAAGCAGCAAAGTTTCTTCATATTTGGTCTGTGTTGACAGTGAACTATTCTTATGTAAGCAAAGTCCGGCAGTTCGGAGAGTGTTGTTCGCCCCGGAATCACTCCAACCGTGACTCAAGCTACAATTCGGGCACATCAAGACATCTCACCTCAGGCTCGAATCGTCCTTTCCCTCGTCTTACCTTCACTTATTGTCGTTCCTTTCCTGTCTTTTTCTCCATTCCTTTCAACTTCATTGGTAGACGCGCCTATCTGTTCTCTAAATATTCCCTATCTTTCTCTGAGACCCCTGTTTGTATTCTTAGCGCTCGACCTCCTTATCATCGGCGTTGTTCGGCCATAATGTTCCTCCCCTATTTTGCATCTTCGACTCATGGTTCTCACCTCATGTTAGCTGCAACTCCCCTTCCACCCTCCACCTATCATATACTTTCCCCTACTTTGACGCTACTTCCTCACCATTCTCGACTTTGTTTGGCCCTAAGTTAGGTACCATGTACTTTGTATACAAGGGTCGTTCAATGTCATCGTCAATTCCCCGCTTCTACATCTCTTCTGTGTGATTAAATTTTTCCTTGGGGCGTAGTCAAAATTGACGTTCGAAAGTGGGTGGATTTACGCTCAAGCTTCAAGCTTCAAGGGCTGTGGTGCCCTTACAATACAACTGCCAGTGTCTGCCAGTGGGTGCTCTTGCGAGTCGCGACTCAAGTACTCAAGCTCAAGTCCCAGAGCACTCATCCCCCACATCGTTGTCGTTGCTTGAATTCGAGTCAAACTCAAAAATAGTATTAGTATTCAAATGCCTCTACGACATCATCGCTCTTGATGTCTCCATGGTTGCTCCCATCGATACTGGGCTCGGAATCCTCATCGCCCTCCTGGTCTTCATCGGATGTTGCGTCATCAGGGGCCTGATCCATTGGGTCCTTATCGTGGTCAGAAGCTATGAGCGCATCGGCTTCATGAGGGAAGTCGGGTGGGTTGAGGTGCCCAATACCCCAGCCAAGGTATCGCATCATGATGTCTCTATCGACAAACCTATGTATTTAAGTTAGTCCTCGTGTGCAAAAGATATACACGACGCTAACCGTGACACATAGTAGCTAGCCCAATCACCGCATAGGCTCATCCCGCATCTTGGAAGGTTGTAGCAAATGCGTCAGTTTTCCCTAGATTAAATGCAGGTATCATGTGGCAAGCCCGAATAATACAAGCTGGGTCAAGAAATCCAAATGCACCAGAAATATTGTCTTCCGGAACCCAGCCAACACGATCCCAAGCTGCAGGTTGCAGAACCACCTGTACAGTCAGGGTCATATCCAAACCATCGAACGAATAAGAAGTCTATTCATTTTGGACTGTTCGTCGGAGCCACGACCAAAGTACACATTGGCATGATAAATGCCAAAAACACGCGCATACCAGAATGGGTGCTGGCCATCGTCACAAGCCCTCAGCATCACATCACGACGTGTGGTGTTGCAGTTGATCACATCGTAGTCCCGTTTTACGTCGTATGTGGTATAAAAGAAAGTTGCAGTCGCATGTGAGAAGATCGTGTTGCCTGGAATACTCACATCTGCGAGCTCGGCAGTTGTGTATTCCGGTTCATCACTGACGCTGACCTGGTGGGTGTGGCGGGCTAGCAGGTGGCGTAAAAGATCACAGTCAAAGTTCTTGGTGATGCACCTGGTTAGCGTAACTGCTGGTGCTGACAATCTGTACGATAAACGCACCTTGAAAGCAGGATCGGCTGCATTTCTGGAGTCCCTAAGGAAGTCCGGGAGATTCATTGTGTTTCTCTGGTCTCGTGCAATGTGATACCGCTTTGTATGGTCCTCGTCTGTGTACAGACTCGGAGTTTGGCCTGCCCCGAGTTGAGCAGTCCTGTGTAGCGTTCCCGTCATTTGACTGAGCTACAGGCCTGGATCCTGGCCGCGTCGGTTGCCGCAACCAACTCATCGTTCATTCGCTCATGAACCATCTCGAGAGTATCTCTATTCACCATCTGGTCCACAACTCGTGAGCTGTTGTTTGTTAGTGTGCACGTAGCGCCTCTTGATAGTGCGGTGCTGGAGTTCACCCTGTGCAAAACGAAGTTAGGTACTAGGTCAGTAGCGATAAAACTTAAACGTACAATCTGTGTACTGTAAGAATCAGTGCTTCCAAACATCTTGATCGTCGTGACATAGTCGCCAAGTGAGTGCAATTTGTATGTCGATAGGTTGAAGATCTTTCGTCTTTTTCCACCAACACTCGCTTGGCCAGTGCCACTTTGATGCGCCCTTTGTTCAGATGCCCTATATCTTGCGCTGGTACTCACAGTCAGTCTCAAAGTGTCAAAGCCAGCGCAAGTCACTTGGGCAAAGTGACGAAGTGCAGTTGCAAATATTGATGTCACGTTGTCAAGCACTTTGAGGCTTGTCTCCGTGTGAAGGCATAGTTTGGCAAGGGAATGCCAATAAGAAGCGAGGTACAGTAATCGAGAGATGTCGTTGTCGTGCGATTCCAGAAATAAGCCTTCGAAACATGGAATGCAGCACTGAAAAGGATATTCGGTTTATGTGCAAACGAGTGTGAGCGAATGTACCTGAAGAATATCTTCAAAATCTCGAGCTGCAAGTTTCTTTAAGTCCGCAACATTGTGGGTAAAACGACGAATTTTCGCCTGTCCAAACGGGGCAATCTGTCGGAAGCTGATCTCTAATGAGAAGAAGGGACACAGGTTAAGAGAATAGGTACGTGCCGGTGATTGAGTTCCTGGACGTGCGTCGCACCAAGAGAGTGAAGGATCCTAATTAGATGGGTGAGGAGCGCCTTCCATACTCCGAGCTCAAACTTGTGCATAATATCAACAACGAGCGTAAGGAATATGTCAAAGTTGAACTTTTTCAGTGAGTGTGAAAATGTGTTCTATGGGTTTCAATACGCGAAGAGATTGACTCGGAGCTAAATATGCAACGTACAGGGGTCGGAACCAGAGACTGCCCCTTAAGAAGGCGCTCAACACCAGGCTCACTGTTGAGCGTGTATCCTTTCCGGTAGACGTTCTCGCGTGCTTTGTCCACAACAGCTCGGAACTGGTCATCATCGTGTCGAAGCATGGTAGCACGTGAAGTGCCATCCTTTGTTGTTCCAAGAGCACCGAAGTCCTCTTTTTTGATGGTGCATCTCGGACATGGGCATAACCCCATGTCACGGACGGTCGCAATCAAGACCCTGTGTACTTTGTGTGAGAATCGTACCAGTGTTCAAGTCAGTTATAGAAACATACTTTTCCGGATAATCCGCTGAATAAGTAAATATTCTTGGGTATACTTGGCGAGTAATGCTATCTGAACACGTCACAACGACACCATGCTCATAGGCTTTGAGGAATTTGTCGTCAAATATGAGGCGCCACACAGAGTGAAACAACTCGCGACGACAGTGGGTGAAAAGCACTGGTTTTGGAGTGACACCGCAGGCCTTTACCTGTTCAGCGAAGGAGTCAGGGAGCTATATGCCAGTAGTTAAGTTCGGGTTAGATGAGCGGAGGGAGGGACTTAAACAATGCCACATACCAGGGGGACATAGCCGATAATCCGTGCAGATCGTGAGGTGGGTTTGCATCGTGTATACTTTGACTGATTTCCGAAGTAGGCATAAATGGGCCATGCCGTGGCTTGCCCGAATTGTGCGAGATGTGTTGAATCCGACCAGATCATGTACGCGGCAATGACACGGGGGTACTGCATATCTGAGTCAGCTCCTGCGTCAATGATGTCGCGCTCGGCTTTCAGGAAGCTGTCAGATGTGTACAATTCCCCCCAAACACGTTCAGGGGGCAGACCAGGATACGCAGGCTGCCAAACTTCTTTGTATCCGTGCCAGTGCAGCTGCTCGGAGCTTGAGTCCTCTTGAATAGTTTCAAGCATGGTGTGAAGGAGCGACCGAGTGCGGACCCCGTGGATAGGGATCGGCGTCGGGATCGACTTCGTCATGTCGTCACCTTCGTGCACGTTCACGCTGCTCATTGCGGCGCAAAGCTGCAGTCGGCTTGAACCCCGTAGGTACTTCAATCACAACAGTGCTACGTTTCCACCCGCTACTGCCCCATGGGGATTGAACGTCATCAGCAAGCAGCTTCTCTATTTCTGAGAAGTTCGCCGCTTTGAGGTCTTCATTCTTGAACTGCTCGTCAGCCAGAGTGTTGGCCATGAGAGTGCGGTTTGAAGACGTCACTACGCCGGACATCCGCCTCCAAGTTAAATTGTAGAGAAATGAACTGATATTGGGATAAGGGAAGATAATATCCGTCACTTTCCTGTGTTTTTTGGGCGGTGTGGGGGTATAGTCGACGACGAGGGTTCTCCACGAAGCACTGGCGTCAGGGATGATTGTAGGGTGTTGCCGATATTCACGTATGAGGCCGAATCGATTCGCGATTGTGCAAATCTTCGAGAGTTCATGTCGATTTGGGGAAGGGTCTTCAGTGAGCAACGATTCAGCATCGCTAGTGGCACTTGAATCTGCAGAGCCAAGTAGTACGCCTGGACCCTCCGGGAGGTCGTCAGACTCAGCGTCGATAGGTGCGGTCTCCCTGACTTTCCATGTTGGTCGGCGGATACGTTTGTTTGGGGGTGGTTCTGTGATGTCTGCTAGTATGGTGTTGACATCCGGGACATCCGAGTCCTAGAAGGAGGGTGAGAAACTGGTGGGCATTGCAAATGATATACGCACCATCACTGCTGAGTTGTCAATAGGTGCGGTCTCCCTGACTTTCCATGTTGGTCGGCGGATACGTTTGTTTGGGGGTGGTTCTGTGATGTCTGCTAGTATGGTGTCGACATCCGGGACATCCGAGTCCTAGAAGGAGGGTGAGAAACTGGTGGGCATTGCAAATGATATACGCACCATCACTGCTGAGTTGTCAATATGCTCAGGGGGTAGGTTGGATCGTTCATGTTCAGCCCCAGAGTTTTTGAGAGGTTGAACGTCCTCTCGCCGTCGCTTTTGATTGTTCCGTCCGTTGTCAGGGTCGAACTTCTTCAGGTTACAAACGCCATGCTTCCATTGGTCGTTGGAGCGTTTTTGGATGACTGGGCAATAACTGCGTATGTGTCTGGTGAGTTGAGACTCGCTCACAAATACCCTGGCACATGATCCACAGCGGCCATCTTCTTGAGCTCTGTAAGCCATACCGCTGGCAACCCTGGATCCAATTATGGGAGAGCTGACGTGGATGCGTTCGTGGAATGGTTGTCAGCAGGTGTGAGCCCTCGGTCCAAAAGTTGGAAGCGCCGCGCGTTGAGGGTAGCGAGCCCTGCACCAACAGGATCTGGTCTACGGTAAGAAATTGAGAGTGTCACCCAGTTGCCAGTGGAGCCGATATGTGAAACATGGCCAGTCGGAATAATATTGATGTAGTAATGGAGCAAATAGAATAAAACGAATAAAGTAAAGTAATACCATTTTTGAGATGGTGTACTACTGACACACAGGTACTGTTCTTCTGGGCCATGAGCGGACTAGTCTTAGGGGGGATATTGGCCCGCCGGCCGCGTGACATTGGAGGGCGGGAACCAGCCAAAGTAGTAGTAAGAGCCATCAACTTCGGGGAAATGGTTACACCAGAGACAGTGCCAGTGTGCTGCAAAGAACATGTTCCAAGTAGCTTTGCTGGTGTAGTAATGCCATATCACATTACTTGGCTTACACTTGGGGCCGTTGGTGACTGCCCAAGTCGCGTGTTGTAGGCTTGCTGTTGCCAATGGCAAGCTCGGACGAAGATTGAAGACATACAAAGATCCAGCCTAAGTGTTTAGCCAAGTGCCGTTGTAACACCAAATCACCTATTGGTGCACGCCCCAGCCCGGATTGGGTGTTGTAAGTTGTAACCCGACGTTTCCAAGAGCCCAGGCAAGGGAAAGCAGCTAGATCGAGGGCTGGGAATAATGGAACAACTCAGATATGAACAGACTAGTAACAGGTTAGAGGCGGCCAAGCTGTCATTTTTGAGAATGTGCGGAGCGGAACAGTAGCCACGATTACAGCCGTTCTCATATCAATAGGCCGACTAGATAGTAGTACGCGGAAATGTTACTAGCGTAGTGAGCGTGAACAGTTATCCGAGGTCTGATCAACAAAAAATAAAGCTTATATTTTTTTACTTAATTTTTGTTGTCAGGTAAACCTTCCCCGAAACTCAGCCCGCCACTAATTTTTCCGCGAATAGGTCTTTTTTGATATGAAAACGGCAGTAATTTGAATGGTTTAAGCCTGCGTATATTCAACAGTGAACTGAAAGCCTTGCTGGAATCACTGGCCAGCGATTCCAGCAATTCATGAATGGAAATTGAAGTGGCGTGCGAGTTCTTAGGAGTTTCCGGTCCCGCCCTTGGTTTGACGCTTGGTTTGACGCTCATGTCGCCAATGTAATATAATATGTCACGGTCTACACTACATCACTAGTATATGATCGCCGCATAACTTTCACAAATTTGAATGGGATCCTCGTACGATATGTACTACGTGTTTCAATTCCAAGTAAGTGTGAAGCATATAAATGCCGTCTTTTTGACCTTCAAGTTGTTACCAAGGTTGTTACGCCAATGTCCACTGGCACATACAGGCAGCCTGACCCGTCCACGAATGGTCGTCGAAAGCGGCGTAGTACTACCCACGATCTCCCGAGCCCTCAGAGTCCTCTTTGGGGGGCTCAACGTCGTCGCCAACTCCCCCAATCTCCCTCATATGACCCTCCTGGTGAGGATGACGGGCGGTCGGCTAGGAAGAGACAGCGGCAGTCGGGATTTGACGACGGTGACGAACAGCATGATGAAAATGGCGAGGGCACGCCACAGTATGTTCTCGAATTCACTTCAGTTCCCTCACTGAGCTAATCATGTCATCAGGCCCGATGATGAGGGCGGCGACTCTTCTCTCATCGACTATGCTTGGTGGAAATCCAAAGGGTCAATCATCGGGCGTTGTGGTGAAATGTGGGACAACTTCTATCAGATCCTAAATGAGAGAGTGTCGTGCGACCTGAACGTTGACGAAGACTACTTATACACGGATTTGTAAGTAACTCAGATTCATAACTTTTTAATGTACAGACACAGGCTTTCAGACGGAACCAACAGTACAAGAAATTCCTCGTCTTGATCACAATTTCTCCAACTTTGGTGAAACTACTTCGGACGGCCAAAGATAAAAAAGCTGGCCAAGAACTCGCAAGGCAACTTGATTTAGCGGTATTTTGATTTGGCTATTCTTATTTTGTTCACTGACTCGGAAATCACTATTGTCCTAGATTGATGAAGGTTGTAAACAAGTGCGGCGAGGCGACGTGAGCGGCATCCGTGGTTCAATTGGCCTTTGGCCCAGCATCCACTGGGATCCACCTTTCCCGTTTGCACGCCGCCTTCTTGGGTTCGGCCACAACACATCAGGCAAGTTTCGTTGCCCGGTCACGCTTGACTGGAACGATCCTATGTGGGTTTTCTTTAGTAACTGTTGGCCAATGGAGCTCATGGTATGCCTTCAGTGTCTGTGAGAGGCTCCGTCGTGGCGCGCAGACTATTACCGCTTCTGACCATCCATCACTTCTCTGGCCAAAGGGTGACTTCAACATAGAAGACATCTATAAAGGGTTCCTACGTGGTGAGGTGCTTGTGACGGTATGTCATCCTTTCTGTGATTCTAAGTCCCTGATGACGTTCCGAAGGCATACAAACATGTTTTCATTTCTCCAAGCTCTGCAAAAGATATCGACAGGTCTACGCGTGGTGGAAATGCTCATATACATGACATTTCTTTTGTCACCTATGAATCCGTCGCTTATATTGCGACACTGGTAAGCGGTTACCCAAGCATGTGACGATTGGATTCATACTAACTTCAGTACTTGCTTCGGTATAGACGCGTTATGGGTTCTCTGATGATGCGACATTTTCTCCAGGTGGACACGACACCGAAGGGAAAGCAAGGGCAGGGTTTCCATACCGCCAATTTTACCGCGAGCTCCTCGAACACAAGGAGTTGATGTTAAAGGAGGAGTTGGACGACCTCATAGAATGGTGGAACGAGTAAGTTTTCCTCTCACATCTTGGCCATTCATTCATGCAGCCTTAGGAATATCTTTCCTCAGACGGTGTACGCTGTCAACGCACTGAAGGAGGGCAGTGCAGGTGCAATCATGCAGGAACAGGCTAAAGCGAAGCGACTTGTGTGTGAACTTGCAGCGGCTGCCCATGCTGCGCAGGAAGAAGCGGCAGACCAGGAGACATGACGGTGATTGTGATTGAAATTGCTAACCACAGAACACAGTACTAGCGTTAGTAATTAACTGAAATATTCACGTGTCCCTCCCCCTCTTAGTGATTGTCAAGGGTGTGGGAGACCCACCTCGGTACAGGTACGGGTAGCCAGTTTCGACCTGAGGTAAAGCTGTACCCGGCCCCGGGTTCCCAGTGCGTCTTTTTGTCGAGTCATCTCGGCCACTTTACTTTGCTGGGGCTTCCACGACGCACAACTTGAACAATTTATTCTTTTATTGGTATTTTATGGACTATTCGTCAATCATACCCTTCTCACCACTGCCCCACTCAACGCTGGCGGATACGGCCGTTGAATGGGTGCACAATACATATATGGCGTCTATCTAGGCCTCAATGGTAAGCTCAGGTAACTTTACATGCAGGTGCGTTAAATAATGCGTTTCTACACAGATTTGCCGTTCCTCATACGGACCGAGTTACTTTCCCCCACCGCTGCAACCATTATCTGTGGGGCACACAGTAATGCTACTCGAGTTCAATTATGCCGGTCGATGGGCTTAGCGCATACAGTGGCATACTTCGGGTTACTCGCACGTGAGTACTAAGCTTTGGTGCTCTCTTTGCTGTGCTCATCCTCCCCTTGGTTGCCAGTGGCCGACTAACGCGTGACTTGACTGCCATTTTGGACTCGCTTTCCTACCATATTGTACCAACTACACATCATACAACAGCACACGTCAATATCGCTTTCCCCCATCGATTCTCCGAGCCTCCTGCCTCCGTCCACACGCCCTCTTTCCCTTCCCTTCATTACTTCACTTATATGAACTCGTTGCGTCGCTAATGGATATCGCCAACCGCTCTTATGACAGTTGATCGACAAGGCACGTTGCCATGCTCAAAGACGGTACTGTTTCCTGCAACTTGACCTGCGTTGCATGCTCACAATTACCCTCGTTCACCGCAGACCATGATTTCCGCACAGCCTCGCACAGCGCTAGTGTTCGTCACGGGTAACCCGTGGGTCACTCGGGCCTTACCCGTACCCGCACCCGTGTAAAACCCGTACCCGGGGTCACGGGTATGGGTACCAGTCGCTACGGGTATGGGTACTTGCGGGTTGTACGGGTTGGCGGGTTGGCACTGCGGGTCAGAATAATATGAATGCTGCACTACTACTAGTATACAAAGTACTACTGTAAGATAACTATGAGTCCCGCGGCGTCGTCATCGCCCTCTGCCGTCGTTGCGTCACCATCGCCGTCTGCCGTGTCATCGTGTCATCGTCGTCGTCGTCGTCGTCGCCGTCGCTGCTGCAGTTGTCGCCGTTGTCGCCATCGACTTGAAGATCGCTGCCGTCGTTGCTGTCGTTGCTGCCGTCGTTGTTGTCGTCGCTGCGTCGTCGCCGTTCAAGTTGTCGCTGCAGTTGTTGTCGTTGTTGTTGTCGAGTCGCTCGGAGTTGCAGCGGCAATGCAGCCGAGCGCTGCCTCGCCGTCGCTCCGAGTCCTGCCGCAAGTCGTTGTTGTTGTTGGGGTGCCGCAGGCGTTGTATTTGGACTTGCGTTGGTATGGCGCCGGTGGTTGGTACGTTCGGCTCGGGGCTGGCAAAGTGATTGTCGTGGGCGTTGTGGGTTGTCGTGGTTGGCAGCGTATGCGGCGCAGGCGGGGTTTGCCGTTGATTCGTTACCAGATGCTGAACAAGCCTTGCTTAGTCACCTTATCGATTGTCACGACCAACCGCCACCACCGCCGCCAGGCCCTGCCATCGACAACGGCAAGACAATGTCTACGACGACAACTACAAAGACAACAGCGATAGCGACGACATGACAAGGCGATATCGACAACGACGAGGCGACAAGTCACATGCTGACTTGGCGGACGGCCACCAACCGCCACCACCACCGCCACCGCCGCTGCCAGGGCCCTGCCATCGACAACAGCAAGACGACGTCGACACCGATAACGACGACAACGACTCGGACGAAGACGACTCGGACGACGATAGCGACACCACCAAGATGTGTCGACGACGGCAGCGTGACTCGACGACCCGGACGCGACGGCGAGCTCTACGACGGGAATTTTCATGAGGATCAGTAGTAGTAACTAGTATATTCATGTATAACTGTGTGTCTACGTCCAAAATAAAGGTTGTAATGTATCCAAAAAAACCCGCCAAACCCGTCCTACGGGTGCGGGTTCTGAATGGGTACTCGATGACGTACCCGTACCCGTACCCGTCAAACCCATACCCGGGTACCCGTGCGGGTTTACAAACCCGTGACGTTCCCTACACAGCGCCCCCTCCTCTTTGAAACCCCAGGGCTCCACTCTATGCACAGCCATGCCATCCATGTTCATCAGCGTCCCACAGAGCGCCACATGATTCGCCACTATCAAAACTAGTCGGCGGCGCCGACCTTGCCTTATCCAACTGGAAGTTTGATACGTTCCAAGTTGATGCTCGACAGCTTGGGCCCACGGCGAACCCAGGAAGTGTTGCGTGTGGGCGTTGTTAGTACGACCACATTTTCCGGGATGCTTCTGAACGTAAGTCCGGAGCTCTCACCCATTGCACCCTCCACTGACTAGCTCTCAACAGGGACTTCGGCGAGGTGATAACAGCAAGGGACAATGGCACGATCACGACCGATGACGAAGACAACCCAGGCAAGCGACGATGGAATTAAAGACGGCATCACCGGCCGCTTCCTCAATGAAGATGCTAACAAAGTATGTGGCTCTTGCCTCGTTGCGTGCATGTTTAGAGACTCATGTTGCGTACAGCCCTTACGCCGGTCCTCCCGCCGCAGCTCGCGAGCGCCCTCCTCTGATGCTGAACCCAAAGCAGAGGCAGTACGTCGTGTCTTGTCGCGTTGATCACGTGTCTCCTGTTGCCGTACTCATGCTCCCAGCCTAAGTGCCGCAGATCCGCACAGCCCGCCCTTGGTGCACCTCCAGCATGGCTGGGTCAGCCATCTCAACCTGCTATTGCCGAAGAGAGTGAGCCGGAGGAAGAGCCCGCCCCGAGGCGACGAGGACAACGATCATGACGGCAGCCTCGATAACGACGGTGACACCAGGTCTGGTTACCTGGGCTGTCACGCAGTGATGAAGGCGGCGGTCGGGAGGGTGATGGCGATGACATTATGTAGTTATGCTTTATGCTGTCCATAATTAGATAATTTCTGTAGTAGTAGTCCCAGACTGTAATAAAGCCTATCAATCCCGAGACCCCCGACTGGGAACCAACTACTTTGTCATTAGTAAGACCATATATAGGTTCCAGCATATCTGAGTTACTGCAATGTTGTCACATCAGCATAATACCAGTACCACAAATAGGCTACAGTGGTCCTATGTCTTGTCATAGTTTGATTGTTGTGCAACTATATCTTTGCAATACCAGTATCAGAATACTACGTCACCACTGACACCACAGTACCTATGGTTGGCCATGGCCCAATTGTATCCTCATAATACTGGCATCACAAATAAGTCACTACAGTCTCTATGGCTTGTCATAGCCCAATTGTATTCAGATTATATCTTTGTAGTACCAGTGTCACAAATACATCAACACGGTCCCTATGATTTGTCATAGCCCAGGCATGGCATGGTTGTATCCAAATTATATCCTCACAATATCAGTGTCACAAACACATCACTGTGGTCCCTATGATTTGTCATAGCCCAGGCATAGCATGATCATATCCAAATTATATCCTCACAATACCAGTATCACAAGTACATCACCATGGTCCCTATAATTTGTCATAGCCCAGGCATAGCATGATCATATCCAAATTATATCCTCACAATACCAGTATCACAAGTACATCACCATGGTCCCTATAATTTGTCATAGCCCAGGCATGGCATGGTTGTATCCAAATTATATCCTCACAATATCAGTGTCACAAGTGCATCACCACAGTCCCTATCATTTGTCATGGCCTAGACATAGCATGATCATATCTAAATTATATCTTTGTAATATCTAAATTATATCTTTGTAATATCAGTGTCACAAATATGTCACCATGGTCCCTATGATTTGTCATAGCCCAGGCATGGCATGGTCATATCCAAATTATATCCTCACAATATCAGTGTCACAAACACATCACCGTGGTCCCTATGATTTGTCATAGCCCAGGCATAGCATGATCATATCCAAATTATATCCTCACAATACCAGTGTCACAAGTACATCACCATGGTCCCTATAATTTGTCATAGCCCAGGCATGGCATGGTTGTATCCAAATTATATCCTCACAATATCAGTGTCACAAGTGCATCACCACAGTCCCTATCATTTGTCATAGCCCAGGCATAGCATGATCATATCCAAATTATATCCTCACAATATCAGTGTCACAAATATGTTACCATGGTCCCTATGATTTGTCACAGCCCTGGTATGGCATGGTTGTACTCCAATTCTATCTTCACAATATCAGTGTCACAAATACATCACTGTGGTCCCTATGATTTGTCATGGCCCTGGCATAGCAGGATTGTATCCAAATTATATCTTCACAATATCAGTGTCACAAATATGTCATCATGGTCCCTATGGTTTGTCATAGTACAGTTGTATCTAAATTACATCTTCACAACACCAGCATTGTACATAAGTCACCACAACCCATATGACTTGTTGTAGCATGATTGTATATTATTTGTAACCCCATTATTAGTGCATCATGGAGTTCACTGCCTTTGGGTGTAATGATGAGATAACCCTGTTAATATACTGCTATAACATATGAGCCGCATAAGTTGTTTGTATATATATATTATAACATATTGTAGTGATTACAACTGGTTATAATAGCATTACGATTTCCTGCACAAATAGGTGATGACGGTGTGGCTGAGCGAGCCAACCGAACATTGGTGGAACTGGCGCGAGCCATGATGGCGGCACAGCATGTACCAGAATTCCTATGGGAATACACTGTAAGTCACACCGCATATCTGCGAAATCGATCATATACGACGGCACTAGGGGATGCAACTCCATACGAAAAATGGGTCAAGAAGAAACCGGATGTGACATACCTCAGGGAATTTGGTGTGCCCGTATGGGTACTCCTTCAAGGGCCGCAGGAGCAGCGGAAAATGTTACCGAAGTCGCGATGCCAACTTTACGTTGGGTTCGATGAAGGGGCGCACACTGTAAAGTATTATAAAGTTGAATCGAGAAAGGTACTCACCTTGCGGAATTATCGTTTTCTAACCCTTCCTACAAAGGAGACACCTTCCGAGGGTATTCAGGTTGCACCTGATACACCGTGTGAAGGGGAGTTAGAGGGAGGCACGCTGTCTACAGGCGGACGACCAAGAGACGAGTCAAAAGATGTTACGTACCCTACAAACCCTGAGCCAAAGAGCCAGGAAGAAAGGGATGCCATAATGTCAAAGGGCGAGTCAGGCAGTGATAGTCTAAAGAGAAAACAAGACGTTGAGGATGATGATAAGTCAAGACGGACACGTGGAAAATGCGTGAACTACTGTTACTTAAACGATCCGTATTCCTATAAGGCGAACATGGTAAACGCCGCTAATGTCGAGAAAACTTTCGGAGGAGACGAACCTAAGTCTCTAGAAGAGGCAAGGCGGTCCCCTGAATGGATCAACTCCACAAAATGGGAACGTGGAAACTAGTCAAAAAGCCTGCTGACGCGATTCCTATATCGAATAAGTGGGTATTCATAAAGAAATTCGATAAGTACGGCGAACTCCTAAAGTACAAGGGAAGATTAGTGGCAAAAGGATGTGCGCAAAGACCAGGACACGATTACCTGGATACTTTCTCACCCATGGTGAGACTAGAGACGCTGCGAGCGATCCTAGCTCTCGGAGCCATAAAGAACTTCACAATCCAGCAAATGGACGTGAAGGGAGCTTATTTAAACGGGACTCTAAAGGAGAGAGTATACATGCGTCAGCTGGAAGGATACGAAGATGGAAGCGGAAAAGTCTGCTTACTTGTAAAAACGCTGTATGGACTTAAGCAGTCCGGACGTGAGTGGAACAGGGAGTTGGATGAAAAGCTGAAGAAGCACAACTTCTCGCGCTTAATGGCGGATCCGTGTGCATATGTGTGGAGGAACGGGGAAGACCTAGAGATAATAACGGTCTGGGTTGACGACCTGTTACTGTTCGCAACGTCAGAGGAGTTGATGGGGTCCATGAAGGCCAACTTACGTTCCGAATGGGAGGTTACCGACTTGGGTGAACCAGCCAAAATTGTTGGTATAGAAGTCACTCGACGGAACCATTCCATTACCATCTCTCAGGAGTGATACATAGAATCAATCCTGAAGAGGGAAGGAATGGATCGCGCCAATCCAGTAAGAACTCCACTCGATCCAAATGTTAAGTTGGAGGCGAACAGAGTAAAGGGCAACAGAAACAGGAGTAATCCGTATGCATGCTTGCTCGGCAAACTCCAATTCCTTGCAAATGCCATGAGACCGGACATAGCGTTCGCTGTGAACAAATTAGCAGCATACACGGCAAACCCTCTTTGCAAGTTGCTGGTTTGCTACTCGAGAACGGGTTTCGTGTGGTGCCGGCGAGGAGAGCGAGAGGGGAGAGGTCGCCGGTCACGTGGCACGAAACATCCTGAGGCGCGGAGGGAAAGACAAAACGGCTGAGGTCATGTTCGAAACAACGAGTCCGGGGAGTGTACAAGCGTTGTGAGTAAACTAAGGAATGACATGGAGAAGCATGGGTATTACGGTAGCGAAAAGATAGTGGGCTAAAGCGTGAAGCACTTCTCGAGCGAAGATGGGGGTCTCTGCTGCCGAGCCGAGGTTGTGACACCCAACCTGCTAGGAAGTCGATGACACGGCGAGTGAGGCTCGGTACCCCTAAATTTAGGAAATTGATGGCTTACCTGGCAGGAAAGGGCGGATGGCGAGGTGGTGCCACGAGAGGGCTCTAGCGGGCTGGGGGCATGGAGTAGCGAATGAAGGATTCATGGAGGGCTGGCGCAGCTTGGATATACGGGGCGATGATGATGGCATGCTTCCTGAGGTACAGCAGGAAGGAATCGCCGGCCCAGCGGCCTTTGGCCTTCACCACATCGAAGGGAACCCCTCGCATGAGGTACTCGAGGGTGGAACCGATCCGTATGCTGTGCCCTTGCAGCAGCTCGAGGCCGGCTGCATGCGTGGCCTTTCCTATCCTCTCGAGGAATTTTGATTTGGTGAGTGGGCGACGCGTGTTTAGGACGTGGTATGTGAAAAGGTGCGCCACCTCCGGCGGCTGGTTGATTTGGAGGTGGTTCTGCAGGGCCGTGGTGGGGTCCGAGACTCCATTTTGCGAGGCCCAGTACACGTCCTCGCCCTCGTTGCCAGCGGATTTGGTGGTGGGAAGGTGGAGCACGGTGACCCTGCAGCCACTGCGGTCCTGGTCGTATGAGAGGTTTTGAGGGGTGATATGGATGGCCGGGCGAAAGGTGTTCAGGGTGCAAACCGTGAACTCGCCCAGCCTGGCGGAGGCGTAGAAGCAGGTGGTTAAGCAGGCAAATACGGCCATGTCCAACGGGTCCTCCAGGTCGAGGTGTTGCCGGATGGCCGCGATAAAGTCGGGGGTGTAGGGGAGGCGTTTCTTCCTTTTCGAGGACTCCGGGGTTAGCTTGTGGGCTGCCTGCAGCATGACATCCATCTCCTTCTGGTTCAGGACCCAGGGGACACTGTGCAAGAGGTGCCAGGCACGGATTCTGTTCAAATAGTTCGATATGGTCCTTCCAGAGTAGGCCGCCGCCATGTAGGCGACGAAGGTTGACAGGAGGTCCTGGGCGGCGGGAGCTCGGGCCAGCTCTGGCACCCTCTTGTCGTTGCAGAAGCAGTGCCACATCAAAAGGCCTGAGCCATATGCGGCACGCGTGTGCTCCTCCCATGCGTGCACCATTGTGTCCTTCACACGCTCTTTCTCCGCGGGTCTGAGTGTGGAGGTGCTTGTGGAGGGGGAAGGGGCGGGGCTGGGATCCACAGCCTCAGATGATCCTTGGCAAAACAGTGGGGTCGAAGATGAGAGGGGAGAGGGGTGAGGGAGGGGGCGTAAGGGGCTGGTTTCTTATGTGGGGGTGCCGTGGTCAGGGGAATCGCCAGCTGGCGCGGCCTCGTGTTGAGGGATTTTTGCTGCTTGGCTTCCCTCGGGTCCGATCCGGGCGATGCGTGCAGGATGTAGCCCGGGCGCGCCAGGAAGTTAACGGCGGCGGCTCTCGCCGGGTTGGCCAGATCCGATGTCGATGAGGAAGGGCTGGACCTCCTCTGGGATGTCGATGTGGTTGAGGAGGAGTTCAGGGGGAGGGTATACTCCCCGGGAGGGAGCGTCAGCGGGGTTGCGCGTGCTAGGGATGTATCTGGTGTGAATCGACCAGTGGCTGCCCTCCGCAAGTTTGAGTACATGGCGGAACACGCGGTTGGTGGGTTTGTTGGCGCTGGACCTTTTCCACCATCCCTCGGCAACTGCCCAATTGTCCCCATATACTTTGAAATATTCGCCCTGGCCTGCATGCGAGCGAAGACCGAGGATGAGGAGTTCAAAGCCGATGGCCTCGGCCCACTGGATGTCCCTTCCCTGGGATTTCCAGCCATTGACGAGGCGCCATGCTTGCCATCTGGGGCCAATGGTGATGGCCACGCCGAACCCGGAGCTCGCGTCGGAATAGGCTTCGTGGTCAACGAGGGGGAGGGGTTCTGGGATGGCGCGGGAGAATTCGGGTCGGCCGAGGTGTTGCTTCCACCATTCAAGATCGCGCGCAGTGTCGCGGGGTGGGGTGTGCGGTATGAAAGGATTGGTACTGAAGGAGGCCAGCCTGGCCTCCAGGTTGGTGAGGTAGGCCCGTCCGGACGGCATAACCAGTGAAGCATGCAGGAGCTTGCCGTAGAGCCTTTGAGTCTCGAGGAGGTCGTGCATGCACTTGGACTCCCATTCCTCGATTGCGGCGAGGTACTTGGTTTTCTTTGTTTCGAGCAGGTGCACCACGCAGGTGCGAAGGTTCCAACGGAGGCCGAGGTATGGGACCTCTGCTGCGAAGGGGATTGACTTCGACAGCTCCCACCGGATGCCGAGGCGTGATGAGACTGCGTCGATGTCGCTATCTGCATACGCGAACACTGCGTCCTGCTCGGAGCGCGGGGAGGCATCCGCCAGGTCCTGCAGCGCGAAGCTGCAGTCCTCGATGAATTCCTCCGGGGAGTCATCTGGCTGGATCTTTCCCTTGAACCAGAGGCGGCTACCGTCCTGCACCTGCCCGCCGTGCATGCAGATTTCGGCATGCCACTCCGCTCGTTGTGAGTTGTACCTGGCAAGATGCGCCCGCGGGACCCTGAAGAAGATGTGGTCATCAACCCATTTGGCCAATGGGCTGATGCCATGGCCCCGGAATATGTCTGCGCCGGCGTCGGCCACCGTTCCGTACACGCCTCCAGCGGAGGTGAGGCTGAAGTTGTTGCAGACATTGACTGCGAATTGGTCGTCCGCTTGCAGGTGGATTGTAACGGTTCTCGTCGTGGACACTTACGAGTACGGTTGTGGCTCCCTCGTAAGCAGTAATCGGTCACGGACTTCTCGTATCAATCAGCGGTCGTGGTATCACATGTTAGTGTACCATGACTCATTCCTAGTATCGTTGTAGTAGGGTTCGAGCTACTTACGCGACTCATCTCGGGGTTCACAGGGGAGCTTTAAAGCTATCCCCTTCATGTATAAATAGGAGCACGCAAAGACCAAGATACGCCATCTTGGTCTTCTTGAATCGTCACCGCATTTCTGTCTCTTCTCTCGCGTCCCCTTCTCCTCGGACTTGTCGTTCGCTTGCCTCTAGCAGAGGAAGTCGTCTATCATCGTTTACGCCTAGTGGATCAAGCCCTAGTGCCCTTCGTGACCACGTGTCAAACAGAACCGTGTGTTATCATCACGCGACTATACGAGTCGCGATATCCGCTAAGTCGTTCTACGCCCTTGCGAAGTCCAAGTTGGACTAACGCCAGTGACGGCGTTACATGGATGATGAGGCCGGGCCACTGAGCGGGGGCGGCCGGGATGGTGCGGTAGGCCTCCGCCACATCGCGCACCGATGCCTGGGATCCCGGGGGGAGACAGGCAATGAGCAAGGAGACTGTCGCGAAGGTGCCCCATGTGCATGGGAAATCATCACTGTCGATGCCGGCATTGATCGCCATTGCCTCAGGCAGGGGATTGTGCGGGTGGGAGAAGTTATGTACTGCCCGGTATTTCCCCGGTTTGGACGTTTTGGGGACCAGGGACAGGGGGGAGGATTGGAAGGGGCCCAGATCGGCCTCCAGTTGCTTACACGTGAAGGGACCGATGTAGCGGCCCATTGCGAACTCGTGTTCGATGATGAGATTATATACATTAAGGAGTGAATTAATGGAGGTATGATTAGGCAGGGGTAAAGGTGCGGGAAATGGCAGGTATGCCCAGATTGAAACCGAGCGTGAAGCTCTGTATGAGGGAGGGATATCTGGAAAGGAGGCCGAGGCGCGAGAGCTCTGATGCCCAGGCGTCTGGGTTGTAGGGGGTGAGGGGCTTACGCCTTCTCTGCTCGAGGGCACGATTGGGCCCCATGATTGAGCTTTCCGCATCCGGAGCAGTGGTGACGCTTGGGATGGGTTGCAGAGGGGCATCCCCTCGGGACCAGCCAATTGAAGCATATGGGGAGGCCGTCTGCCATGACCAATCTTCCTTGCCCGTTTTTCCTGGCGATGCCGGGTGAGCCGTCCCACAGCTTGACGCCGTCGCACTTGGAGAAGGCATGTTCGTGGAGGCCGAGGCATGCTGCGCAGACTCCCCCACGCGGGCATGCGCCGGATGGAAAAAACTCAGGCTTGTCTGGCCTGGCGCGCTTGGCTGTGCCTTGGGAATGCAATTCCGGGCGGTCGGGAAGAGCGCCCTGGTTGGCGTGCGGGGAGCGTGAGCGAGGACGCCTCCTAGGAGGGGTGGCGCGACGAGGTGAGGCGGAGCGCACTCGGCTGTGTGCGTGGCTGGCCCGATCTCGGTGCCTGGAGGTCGCGCGTGAAGCGGAGGGCTCGCGGCTGGCTTGCACTCTCAACATCTGAGGGTGTGACGGCAGGACAGCGGGAGATGGTCGGCGGCGGGTAGGGAGAACCAGTGCGCGGGGCAGAGCTGGCAGTGGGATGGGAAGGAAAAACGGCACGGCGGCGTTTGTTTCAATGCATAGAACAGCAGGGAACGGCATGGGAACGGCAGGGAACGGCATAGGCGCGGCGCGGCAGAGGGAACAGGGTAAAGTACGGTAGGGAAGGAGGGAGGGAGGGAAGAAGGGGAAAATCGTTAGAGAAGGGGGTATATTGCGTGGAACTTGCGGGAAGCATACCTGCTCAAACTTCTTGTCCTGGGCCCTGTTGTTCACAGTTTCGGCGAGGGATTGCATGAAAGCCTCATTGATGATTTCGATGTCAAAACCCCGGTCCTGTTTGAAGGCGTCGAACCATTCACGTCGGATGCGGCTTTGGTATAGGATGAGGACGTCGTTGCCATTGTCCTGCACTCTCCTGGGGTGAAGCTCCAGGGCAACGAAGAAAGCGGCCAGGGATTCTACATGTGCGAGAGGCCAGACTTGAGACTGGGCCATGAAATGCAGCATCATGTTCTTCACGTACATCACCTCGTCCCAGCTCAGATTCTCATCGCTTCGGATGTTCCGTGAGGGTCTTACAGCAGCGAGGGGGCGGATGGCTAAGGTGTCCTTGACCTGGGCGAAGGCCATGGTGTCCTGGCTGATGGATTTGTGGGAGTCGGTGGCTGGCGTCCCTGCAACCCCAGGATGGTGAAGTAGTTGAGTTCGATGTACTCCAGGTTGTTGATCTTGTTCAGCGCGTACTGAGCCGGGCGTGGCTCGATCCAGTTGCCGACGCCTCGACCCTTGACGAAGGAGCCGATCTTGGGTTTTTTCTTCTCTGCTTCTCTGCGTTGTTGTTCTGCCTCCTTGTCGCGCAGGGCCTGCTGGGCGTCCTCTTCCTCCTGTGCCAGTCTGTCCTGCTCCTCCTGCTCGATCCGGTCTAGCTCGAGCTGCTCGTCCCAGGCGGCTCTCTGATTTTCGTTCTCTCTGTTCCAGGCTTCCTTCAGTCATTGGGCGGCCCCTTCCTCGGTGAGGGGATCTATCCCTGGGTTGGCGTCGATCATCGTTTGCCTCAGGAAAGCCCATTCATTGCCTTCGAAGTTCGGGCATCTGGCTCGAGCTGGGTCTTCGAGTATGCAGGGCATTCAGCAGGAGCACAAGGGAAGTAGATAGCGTGTATTATGGAGGAGAGGAGTTATCAAAAGAAAAGATTCCGGTTTTCTAGACCGGTTGGAGAGCTGGGCAGACAGGTGGCGGCAGGCAAGGAAGAAATGAGTCACGTGCCGCCATGCCCGCTCACACAAAGACAATGCTCTAAGGCGCCGCTCGTGCCTCGCTTTGCCTTAGACCGGCCATCTACGCGACATTGTGTCCTCGGACATCCTCCCGGGCTCACACGCCTTTCCACTGAGTCGGTCCAGCATCACCGAGTCACCCCCGCACTATGTCCTCTGCTCTCCCCTCCGCTCACCCCTGCATCGGTTTACTATCTGCAGCAATCGGTCGCGATCCTCACCCAGATCTCACAACAAATCGCATCCATAGCCCCGCAGGTTTCCGTTTCGTCTGATCTCCCACCACCTTACCCAGATTTCTCCCTGTCAAGTTCAGACGTCTGGACGAACGCTCTCTGGCTTGTCGGTCTCATATTCAGTCTGTCTGCGGCGCTTTTTGCGACTCTTGTTCAAGTGTGGGTTCGATCCTATATGGAGGTCTTCCAGCAGCACGATCACCCTCTGAAGCGAGCGTGGTTTCGGCAATTTTTTTTCGATGGCACCCGGACAGTGCAGACGTTTGCGTCTTCAGCAACTTGGTTGATCCGTATCTCGCTCTGCCTGTTTTTTGTGGGCCTGAGCAACGCCATGTCCAATATCAACACAACTCTTCAAACCGTCGCAATTAATTTTACCATCCAACCTATATATATCTTCGCTATCGCCACTCTTATACCGGTCCTGCGCATGCAGACGCCAGACAAGTCCCTGCTTTGGTTGTCATCCTTCTTGGTGCAGATGTTCGAGAAACTATATTTCAGTTCTAGCAAAAGGCTTACCTCCGTGGGAGCATATCAAGAATCGCTAGAAATGGAGAAAATGTACCCGGCCTAAACCAGTCGAACCAGGTGGGCGAGATAGCAGCGGTAATAACCGCAGTGGAAAAACTCCCGAACTTCTGCCCGCTTATCATCAAAACGGACTCGAAGTACGTCATCGAAGGACTCACGAAGCACCTAAAGAACTGGGAGAACGACGGCTGGATAGGAATAAAAAACGCCGAGCTCTTTAAAAGAGCAGCGTACCTACTTAAACGTCGAACAGCCCCCACGTGGCTGAGCTGGGTAAAAGGCCACGCCTGTCACGATCACGTGACATTCCAGATTTCTTAGACTCGTTTCTGGACTCATACTGATTTCTGATTTGATTGCAGATTACAGATTGTGTTATATCTAGAGATCAGGTTATCTGATCTTTCTACTGTATTGTTCTATGTTTCGTCCTTGCTTCTTCTGTGTTCTAGAAACCTCTGACAAAAGATGTTCTGCTGGCATACAGCTTATGTAACCCTTCTCTACTGTAGTATTTAGTCTGCTATAGTTTAACTTGTATCCCTTGTTCTAGTCTTGTTTCATATAGACTCCTGCCCTTTGCATTTCCTCTCCTTTGCCTTGCAAAGTTCCATTCTCCAAGCTGTGAGCCAGCAGTTGTCTTGAACCCTTGTCCCCTCTGCTTGACTGCAGAGTCCTTGTCTTGTCCACCGCTCTCGCGCTTAGTCAGCGACTCGGCCCGGCATCCCGCCCTCGACAAAGTGGTAGCAGCTTATCTGCGAGCCCACCGCTTGATCGTAAAATAAGACTAGAACCATCCCCTACCGACTCGTTGTGGTGGACCGCCACAAGAGCTCGGGCACACCGACTTTGAACGCAGACACAGACGCCACTGCCCGCTCGATCGCGGGAGGCGGAACACGCAGAACGCCTTGACATCGACTTCCCGGGACGGACCCGAGAAGAGCTCCACCTGTGCTGAACAGGAAGTACCTTGACGAAGAACCCTTGACGCAGACCGCCGGTGGTATCAAGCCCACCATCTTTGAACCTTGAACTTGGACCCTCCGACACGCAGCCCGCTCCACCTGTGCGAGAACAGGAAGTATCCTTGACGCAGACCCCAGACCGACGACGCCCCGCAAAGCGGTTTTACGAAAAGCACAGACGTTCCACCTGTACGAGAAACAGGAAGAAACATTGCCGTCGACTCCCCGCACGAAGACCCGAAGAAAATCACAAACGCCGAACCTTTGAAACTTGATCGTGGCTAGTCTACAGTTACAGCTCCCGGAAAACAACGAGTGGATCGAAGTACCCCGGCGTTGGAGTGACGACCTCCCCCAACACGTTCTCGGTACCGCCTATTGGAACGTTTCTCCTACAGACACACACGGAGGGTACCGCTGTCTAATCGGACAAAAGGTTTTCCTTCTCGAGTTCATCAACGACTCTTGGTACCTCGTTGAACAGTATTACGACTCAGATCTCAGACAACACATTTATCGCACCCGTACTGATTGCCAAGTTCCCCGTGACAACAATCTCGGTCTCGGTTGGTGGCTCCCGGAAGACGAAGCTAACCCCGAACGACTCCCCGCTACCGTCGCGCCCGTCCCCTTCACAACAGACGAAAGCATCGTCCTACCCAGTCTCCCTTCCCCAGATCCTAGCGAAGAGCTCGAGTACGTCGACGAAGACGTCGTCTTATCTGATCTCCCTGAGCCTACTGCACCCGACCTCGTCGATCCCGTCGAAGAACTCACAAACGCCTTCCGCCGGCTGACGCCGATCCACGCCGACCTTGCTCTTCTCGAAGGACCTATTACCCCCGCTACTGCCCCTACACTCCCCACTCCTATCGCTCTACCCCCACCGATCGTATCGATGGCCGCAGTCCCATTCACCAGCTCCCTCAAAGGCATAGCCCCGACGGTCTTCACGGGAGAACGCGCAGAGAGCGAGCAATTCCTGCGGGAATTCCGTCTTTACCGCCTCCTTAATCGCAATCACGAACTCGTCCTCAGTCCATTCTTACGCGTCGTACTCGCCCTTGGCCTTATCCGCGGGCCAGCTGTCAATGACTGGGTAGACCTTATGGCAAAGAAACTGGAGACTGACACCAAGCGCGCTACTAACCCCATGCTCGAAACTGACGAAGCTCTCTGGAACAACTTCGAAACAGACTTCAAGACCGCGTGGACTGACACGCTCAGCAAGCAAACCGCATATCCAAAACTTACGACACTCAAAATGAAGGGCGACGACGTCGATGGGTACATCGCTACCTTCGAACGTTTCGCACACGTGGCCGACTGGCATCGCGACGCCAGCGGCACAGTAGAATTCTTCCGCCGAGGACTCTCGGAATCCATCCACCGCGCCTGTCTTCAGCGCACTGACATCCCAGAAACCATGAACGATTGGCAGGCCGCTGCTCGCGCAGAGACACAGCGAGCGCGGACTATAGCCAGTAGCTTCGGGATTTGCAGCGGCCGTGCATCTCTCAAAACAGACTCGTTCGTTCACACCCAATCCACGACGCCTCCCCCATCACAGTCCATCACAGACGGCATCGTCCCTATGGACATCGACACCATCACCACGACGCAACTACCATTCCCCCCTCGCATGACCGACGCCGAACGAGAGCGATGCCGAACGGAACGACGATGCTTCCGTTGCCGTCAAAAAGGACATACATCGTTCAATTGCACACTGCCGCCACGGTCCTTCCCGCCGCCAGCACGGATCAATACCGTCGCTATCTCACACGCAACCCCCACACCTCCTACCGCACAGCCCGTCGCAATCACCGCCGCCACCGTCACGGAGCACCTCCTGAGACTCGACTCATCCGAGCGTCAGAACGTCATCTCCAACCTCCTCCTGATGAGCGGGTCCGATGTCGGTTCCAACGGCGCCGCCGAACACATCAACGCACTCGACTTCGACTTCGGTCCAGTGATTGCGGTCCCAGACTCGCCACTGCCACGTCCACCGCGCAGTCCACGTCGCCCACCTAGTCCCCGCATTGCCCACACATCCTTGCCAGTTGTCGAGGACGACAACTCGTCTACCGGGGGGGTGAAAACCTCACATTCTTCGGTTTCTGACTTCCCAGAATCAATAGACGAACCGCCGCGTCGCATACAACACGATATCCCTATAACAACAGTTCAAGTCACACCAGTCATTCCGCAAAACCACATCACGCTGACGAATCCCGATACTATCCCCACGTCGCAAATCTGGATCCAACGTCCCTTCCGCGCTAACGCAGCGGAAGTCGCGCCACACCCCGTCCCGCACTACCGACACGCGGAACCTACACAGGTCCAAGACATACCGATCGCCCCACAACGGAGCACGGCAACCATCGACATCCATCTCGCACAACCAGACCCATCACCAAACCGACCCACCTCGCGCCTCACACGTATAACCAGACGCCTCTCAGGATGGTTCACGAACAGGAGCTCCAGCTCATCACTACGCCTAGTATCACCGCCAGTACCCGCAACGCGTAATCGTGTCCCCGACCGCCCGTCCGACAACCCGTATCCCACGGATCTCAACCACACTTACGAATACGAAGCCGACTACGACGACGACTTCACGTAGCAAAAGACATCAAAAAAAACATTCATTCGGGACGAATGAAGCAAGAAAGGGGGCTATGTCACGATCACGTGACATTCCAGATTTCTTAGACTCGTTTCTGGACTCATACTGATTTCTGATTTGATTGCAGATTACAGATTGTGTTATATCTAGAGATCAGGTTATCTGATCTTTCTACTGTATTGTTCTATGTTTCGTCCTTGCTTCTTCTGTGTTCTAGAAACCTCTGACAAAAGATGTTCTGCTGGCATACAGCTTATGTAACCCTTCTCTACTGTAGTATTTAGTCTGCTATAGTTTAACTTGTATCCCTTGTTCTAGTCTTGTTTCATATAGACTCCTGCCCTTTGCATTTCCTCTCCTTTGCCTTGCAAAGTTCCATTCTCCAAGCTGTGAGCCAGCAGTTGTCTTGAACCCTTGTCCCCTCTGCTTGACTGCAGAGTCCTTGTCTTGTCCACCGCTCTCGCGCTTAGTCAGCGACTCGGCCCGGCATCCCGCCCTCGACAAAGTGGTAGCAGCTTATCTGCGAGCCCACCGCTTGATCGTAAAAACGCCGGCATCCTAGGAAACGAAGAGAGTGACAAATTAGCGAAAGAAGGGGCGGAAAGAAGGGACACAGACGTACTCTCCCTAGACATCCCAACAATATTCGACATCCAGGGCGCGAAGCTGGAAACGCTATCCCAAGCCGTCGCCTACAAGGGGATAAGACTACAACAACCCACAACGCCACGCCCCACAACGCTAAGAAACCTCGAACTAACGAGGGAAGCCCTCAGCGTCTACTCGGGTGAATGGGAAACGGACGAAACAATTTGGAAAAGTATGAGAAAACGCACCATAAGACTGAGAGTTCAACAGTTCCTATACAAGACCGCGCACAGCACACAAATGATCGGGGAGGTCTGGTTCAGAGTTCCCAATCACGAACAGAGAGGGAACTGTGACATTTGCGACATGACAGAATCGATGACGCACATTCTCCTCTACTGCCGAACCAACTCGGTCGATCTCATATGGGAAATGGCCAAGGACCTGTGGCCATATGACCCCGACAAGTGGCCGCCAATAAACCTGGGCCTGGTCCTGGGAGTAGGCTGCTTGACTTATACCCCGCCGATCCCGGCGCAACGAAGAAACGCACCGCTAAACAGTGAGCGAGCTCGACAAAATAAGGTCGAGGGCAAGGGCGCCAGCAGGCTCCTACAAATTCTAGTGTCGGAAGCGGCACACCTCATATGGGTCTTGAGATGCGAAAGAGTGATACAGGAAAGAACGCACAGCCCACGCAAGATCAAAACACGTTGGCTAAACGTAATCAACAAGAGATTAACGGAGGATAAAATAATTGCGACTAAAGTAAAAAAGTGCGACGAGTACGCCCAGCTCGTGGAGGCGACCTGGGGTAAAGTGCTAAGAAAATTCTCCGATCCACCGTATGACTGGATCCACAACCGTGAGGTTTTAGTGGGTAGTATAGCGCGTCAGACCCGGCCCATCGCAGGAGATGCGCAATGAGTCCCACACTACCCCAACACCAGGGGTGTACCCAAATTCGTATTTTGCCTCACTACCCGGACCCCGGTCCGGATACAGCGTGTTAGACAGGGCTGGTACCTACAACTTCCTCTCGTCTAACGTCTATTCCCGGGATGCTAGATATTTTAGGTAATATTTAGTACGAGAATAGAGCGCTTTCCAAAAAAAAAAAAAAAAAAAAAAAAAAAGTAATGGAGAAAACTGATTGGCGCAAGGCCCGTGATGTGCGCGCCACCCGATGGTTGATCAATAGGACCGCGGCAAATGCCGACGTGGAACCGCTCATAGAGGATCAGAGTTCGGTTGGAGTTGGAGTTGGTGTCGTTGAGCAATGGGGCGAGCCAGTAATCGACCCATTGGCCAGCAATGTCAATGGTGGTATCGTGGCCATCGTTGACCATGTTTGGCATCACGAATAGCCATTGAGGGAGGGCCGAGGCATTGACATCAGCGGCAAAGTGGTCGAAGTCGCGATGACGCGCAAGGCGGGAGGGGATTGAGGTGGCCGAATTGCAGGTCGAGGAGTCAAATGGGGCAGTTCGGCTGCCCGAGGCGGGAGTCCCGTCTTCTGTCCTCGGTGTTAGACTGGTGTTAGGTCGGTGTTGGTTCCGTGCTTCGTTCCCATTCGCTTGCATCGCTGGCCGCGACCGTGGCTGGTTCTGAACCTGTTTTGTCAACCCAGCTATCCGAAATCGTTGTGCCCTGAAAGCCTCGAGTTCTGGCCACCGTTTTCAAGAAGATGCTTATACTTAACGGGCGAAAATGAGGCCTGAACGGCCTGAACGTTTTATTTCTCATGTCAGATAGGATGGTATATGCACAGGGTCATGGTACACGCCACTGCCATGAGGCAGCCTGATTTACCGAATCATAAAAAGCTGCACTTGAGCTTGAACTTCCTTACTCCCCTCACTCTATAACCATCATTTCACTCCATTCCAGTGGATATTACAATGCCCAGACGCGCAAGGCGCAGAGGTGACTACGGACGAGAAGAACAGCTACCCCTTGGTGAGTCTTAGATCGTTTCTTACGACGGGTATTGATGTCCGAAAAGGTGAAGTAGGGGGAGAACCGCAGCAGGAGGCTCCCGGAAGACATTCGGAGGCTAGTGCGTATCTTGTGTCGTTGACCACGTGGAGACCTGACGAGTGGGTAATGTGTTATAGACACAGGAGGGAGCACAATAAACGGTTCTTCAGGTGGCTCACCTCCTTCAGAGTCCCAGAGCGAGCGCAAGGACTTTGATGATGGTGCGAATGCCTTCTGGTCCCTTTATAGCAAAGAGGCCCAAACCCACGACGAAGCCCTCTTCCAAGGCATGTTAGCGGATATGAATGGGGTCCCCACATTTGTCCGTGTATCTCCTCGCGTTCGTCGGAGAGATGAATTCAGTGTAACCATCTTTCCACAGGCGGGCTTGTTTGCTGCCGTTATCACCTCCTTCCTCGTCGACAGTCTTAAGAATTTGCAACCGGATCCTGCGCAACAATCCGTATATTATCAGCAACAATCGGTCGCGATGCTCGCCCAGATCTCACAGCAAATTGTGTCTATTGCCCCACAGGTCTCTGTTCTATCTACTCCCCCACCTCCTTACCCAGTATTCCACCCATCAAAGATAGACGTGGCAGTGAACACTTTCTGGCTCCTCGGTCTCGTGTACAGTCTATCTGCCGCATTTTTTGCAACTCTCGTTCAAGAGTGGGTTCGATCCTATCTGGGGGTCTTTGAGCAGCACGACCACCCTCTGAAGCGAGCGAGGTTTCGACAATTTTTTTTCGAGGGCGTCTGGTCAGTGCGGGGGTTGGCATCAGTGGCCACTTGGATGATCCGTACCTCGCTCATGCTATTTTTTTTGGGCGTGACCATTTCCGTATTCGATGTCAACACAACTATTGGCGCCGTCATGATCGTTTATATACTTGTTCCTGCAATACTCTTTCAGTTGGTCATTTCTGCGTTGGTCAGGGACCTGAAGATGCCAGACGGGTCATCGCTTTGGATCCTGGTGTGGCCGATATCCTTGGTGCAGAATTTCATGCCATCCGATCTCGGCAAAAAGCTCGCCTCCATGGGCATAAAAGCATGTCGAGAATGGCTGGTGATAGAGGAGACAGACAGGCGCAAACGCCGTGATGTGCGCGCCACCCGATGGTTGATCGAGAGGACCGCGGCGAACGCCGAGATGGAACCACTCGTGTTGGCGATCCCTGGCTCTCTCAACACCGAATGGGGCCAAGACGTTTGGAAAAAGGTCTCGAGTCAGATCCACGAGTCAGAGCCTCGACCCTACCGTATGCTTCAGTTGCTTCAGTTGCTTCCCTCACCACATCCGCCAGAAGGAGCTGCCGTTGACACCATTTCTCGATCCGTGGCGTACCTTTTCGAGACCTGCAATCATCACAGTTATTTCGAAAACGAGGAGGCAAGACATAGGCGCATGCGCGCATGCGTCGAGGCTGCAGCGTCACTTGTATGCCGTCTTGATTATCGACTAGACTGGTTCGGAGAAGTCAGCAAGGTGGTCAGCGAAATCGGCCAGATTGAAAAGGTCAACTCACCGACGACCATATCCGATACATCGTTCATCATACGTTGGACATGTCTTTCACTCATGGACATTCAGCGGATTCTGGGCAGAAACAAGCTGCGGGCGCTCGTTGGGAACGCGGTGAACGGCCTGGTACGTTGTCAAACGGGACACGGACAGCCGGACCAGACGGGACGGGAAGGCGCTCAGAGGGTCGATGAATATCTCAAGACAGCATGGGAGCGCGTTGCGGACCTACGTCGGGCATTCGAACCCTGGACCCAGAAGAGGACCAGGGGACAGGTCGAACAAATCCTACTAACTCACGAACAACAGATTTCGGAGTTAGAGCGCATTAAATCCGAGGCTGATGGACGTCGATCGGGAGATCTCTGTTTATCAAGATGCAATGGACGACGCCACTCACGGTTTGACGCGGCAACTCCCCGGTGTATCATTCGACGAGCCTCGCCGATCTGAATCTTTACTGATAAGCGATACTTTCAATACGCCAGCCATTCCCCGATTGATATTTCCCGGACAACAACTTCAAGCGTTGGCCAGACTTGGCCTAAAGCTTCGCGAAGTCCTAGATGGTCAGGTTGCCGAAGGGTACGAGGAAGTTCTCGAATGCCTGAAATCCATCGACAAAGTCCCTGTTGCTCTGCGTCAGCCCAATGGCTTGATGAGACTGCAATTGTGGCGTCTGCAAGATGTACGCGACGGCGGCGGTCTTGGGTTCTCCATCGAACTTTTCTTCCTCTCCCTTCGACGGCTTTTATCGATGTCTTCTTTGGACGAATCAAATAGCGTTTTCTACACCGGCACCTTCAAGACCATCACGTCACGCTGGGAGGAGAGCAAGGAATCACTCGGGACGCACGGTGTCCTCCTTAATATCATTTGCGACCTGATTATCCCAGGCCGTGGGATCGTCTCAGATTATTCGTACCCGGAGTCTATCACGGCCATGCTCCTTGACGTTGTAGGAAAAATGCTTCAAGGATATACGGGCCCAGATGAGCATATCCGCGATGCTGTGCGGGAGATTGAGAGCGCCAACCCGGGCGAGGATATTCCCCATGGTGTACAGGAGATTGAGGACGACGACCCGATCCGGATGGACAGGAGGGAACTGCAGCGAAGGGCGTTGATGGCTTTTCCACAATTCCGTAGTAACCCATAGCATCTCGAATCCGTTGTTACAGTTTCCGTAGGCTAGAGGCACGAGTTTCCTTACATCCGTACGACTATGGATCAGGAACACATATAACGATCACCACAATTTCTTACGATTGCTAAGTTCATCCCTAGCTCAGAACGAGTTGAATAGGGCAGATAGAGAGGGCCGTCTTTATCTCAAGCCATGCGGATGGCCTGTAGCAAAGGTGTTCAGAATCTTCGGAAAGCGCGACAGCGTCGCCGCAGATCTTCTACGACACCGGCCGATCTCACATCTAGAGGTGTAAACGCGTATTTTTATGTCGGCACCGCGGCACGGTGCACATCAGCTTCAGTTTTAGTGTAAGAAACCCAAGTCCCACAATAAACTAAGTCCTGGCCTAACCAATACCGTTCGCGCGTGGCCTCAAGCCAGAAGAAGCGTCACAACGCCCGCCAGAAGCGCCCCGAGCACCGTCGCGCCGACCATGCCCTCCCGGACGCCCGCCGCGCCATTGCCGCTGCTACCGGACGACGCCGCGGCGACGCGCGGGCCGAGCCACGGCACCGTCTTGCCCTGCGCGGTGAGATTGACGGGCGCGGGCGCGGAGGCGGCGGTACAGCTGGTGTCGAAGCCTGACGCGACAAAGACGGCTCCGCCGCCCGCGCCAACGGTCGACGTGTTCGGCGCCGTGATGGACACGTAGTACTGCACGTTGAGAGGGCCCGGGATTATACCGGTGGTGTTCGTGAGTGGGGTGTCGGCGAGGGCGATGTTGAGGTTCGCGTAGCCCGTCGCGTTGGCGACGAAGGAGGAGACGTTCGAGAGCGTCCTACGGGGTGTGAGGTTAGCTGGGGGGGATTAGGGAGATCGCAGGACGTACTTGATCGTGTCGCCACGGCCGAGCGAACCGAGACCCCAGTTTGCCTCCACGGTGGAGAGTGACGAGTAGTGCGTGTAGTAGGTCGAGTCGACCGTGCCGCGAGCGCTCTCGGGGACGGCACCTCCCCGTAGCAGGGCGAAGATGCGGTTGTTGAGGGCGTATGACTCAGTTTCATCAAAGGTGAGGAGGACGAGTTCGGATGTCATTGAAGTTGGTATCGTTGAGCAACGGAACGAGCCGGTAATCGACCCATTCGGCCAGGAAAGTCAACGGTGGTATCATGGCCATTGTGTTGACCATATTGAGCGTCACGAATAGCCACCGAGGGACGGCCGAGGTATTGACGTCGGGGGCAAAGTCGTCATGACGCGCAAGGCGGGAGGGGACCGAGGCAACCGAATCATAGAAGATGGTAGGGTTGTGCTTGCGTACGTAGAAGGTATATGTGGGTGCGGAGATATTGAGGTAACTTACAATACGCGTGGAATTGATGGCCCGGGGTTGGAGACTGCCATTGTTGGCGGATTCAACGAGAGGGCCCCAGGGCGACAAACCATGGCGCTTGTAATGAAAGGCTATAACAAAAGGATGCAGTGTATAGTGGGGCCTCAGGCCTCAGCGGCGAGCGCTGCAGGGATGAACATGAACATGAGCAGGAGAACTGCAGGAGAGGGAATGTGTCGCGGGGATGTCGGTGCGGGAATCCCGTCCCCCCTCCACTCCCCCTCCCCTTTGATTCTATAAGTGTGCGACGTTGCGTGCTCCGGATCCATTCCCTTACTGTATTGCTGGCCGCAACTGTGGTTGGTCTGAACCTGTTTTGTCAACCCAGCCATCTGAAAGCGCTGCGCCCTGGAAATCTCGAGTCCTGGCCCCCGTTTCCAAGAAGATCTCTGGGCCATGAGGCCTGAACCACCTGAACGTTCCATTCATTACTCATGTCAGATGGGGGGTGAAGGCGTGATATATGCACAGGGTCATGGTACACACCGCCGCCATAAGGCAGCCTGATCTTGGACTTCTTTACTTCCCTCAAAAAAAAATTTTTTGGTCCATTTATATTCCGGGATACTTAACAGAGATATAGACCGGTCGCAGCGTGATACCACTACAGTTATGAGAAAAGGATAGTCCATGAGGTGCCCCATGTAATCGTAAAGCCTGAGTAAATAACG